>ML303335.1:16119-120026 GCA_005239505.1 Nicotiana paniculata | reverse complement strand
TTAATGCGCATAAAATGTAAGGCATATCACATGTTAAACTATGCAATTTAGTCTCGCATCAGTGCTACTAAATGAAAGAATGTTAACGTACTCTAATGTGTGAAGGTATCTAATTGCTAAGGGCCGAGTGTGGCTAATGATGAAAAGAAACTGTGGATTGATTTAATTGAGTTAAATAATGATGGCAACACCATATGTGAATTACTGTTTGGTAAGGATTATTGTGCCTTGACTTCATATAGTTGTTGGTTGATATGAACTTATGTTCTTGATGATGAAGGTCCTTGTGATATAATTGTTGGTTATTGTTGCTATCAAATGTGAATGTACGGTGGGATTGGGTTGCGTGCTGCAACACGAAGTAATAAGGGTGGAGAGGTAATAAGGGTGAAATGTGAATGTACGGTGGGATTGGGTTGCGTGCTGCAACACGAAGTAATAAGGGTGGAGAGGTAATAAGGGTGAAATGTGAATGTACGGTGGGATCGGGTTGCCGGCTGCAACACAAAGTAATAAGAGTGGAGAGGTAATAAGGGTGAAATGTGAATGTACAGTGGTATCGTGTTGCGCGACGCAACAGATGAATAATTGAAATGAGTAACTGTGGAATCTTCATTTGTAACTTTCTGTATATCTGTGTGATACTTGTTTGGATACCCTTACTGTATTCCAATTGTGTACTTTTTGATTCTACTTGGAATAAACTTTGTTCATACATACTAGTATTATTCAACAGCACTAACATCCTTTTCGCCGGGGGCGCTACATCTTTTATATGGATGTATGTGGTTCCACAGCATGTAGCTCAAACCGCCGATAGTGGTGTTTCCCCTTCATACCTTCAGCAGATCCGGTGAGCCCCACTTTCTCTCGGGGCCGTGTGTAGTCTATATCATACTCTTTTTCTCATGTTGTAAAAGGTATAGTCGGGGCCTTGTTGCCGGCGAGTATGTATACTCTTCTCCATACCTTTAGAGGCCCCGTCGACACTGTGGGTTGTATACATTTGGGTAGTAGTTGTAACTATTCATAACCGAGGTCCCATGTTGGAAATGTTGTGCTTAGTTGTATATTTTAGGATTATCAAATGATGAAGATTTAAAAGAGAAAAGTGGACTTATGTTGTAAATTCATACTTTGATTCCATTTGCTATTTCATTTATAAATTTGTATATTATAAACACGGGGTGATGCGTTGGGTAGGAAAGGAAATCCAGGTTCGCTTGACCGGGATCATCTGGTTAGGTGCCGGTCTCGTCCCTCGATTTTGGGGCGTGACAAGCCACTATGCAACCACCTACCTCATTTCCTGTACTTTCAAATATTGGTCTACTGGCACAACATTCCAATGCAAAAGTAGATAGATTGACGAAAGAACTTCCAGCTCTCATACGTCAAGCACTGACCCATATCCAAACCTCAGCGAGTGTTCTTCAAAAACATCATCAATCTTATGAAGATCGACTCAATCACTTTGAAGTGCGCCTTGAGAGGGTCGAATGAGGTGAAGCTGGAGGCACGCCTCTACTCAAAACGAATGTAGCTGAGTTGAAGTCAGAGCTGCACAAGATGCAGAACCTGGAGTTTGATTTGACCTCCCTTCTTCCGGAGGAAATGGAGCAGGGCACTAGTACCTCCCACATTCCGAGCATTGAACTTGATTTCAAAAACCTCATGTCAGCTCTGGTGGCCCATGGTACTAAGGCTTCAGAAACTCCGGACTCCGTTGTGCACAGTGATACTCATTCAAAAGAGGAATCCGGAGGGTCTGAGGGGGAAACTGATAAGGGGGAAACTGATGAGGAGGAAACTGATGAGGAGGGATTGTTTGAGGAGGATGATGATCAGCGGGACAATAGAGGCAAACAAATTGTTGTCTCTACAGATACACCGGGTGAGGAGGAAACAGATATGCAGACAACCATTTCTTGCAGACATAGTCGCCAAAGACACTCCAAGACCACACAACCATCACTGGGTGAGGCTAGTTGCTCCAGGTCCAAGACCCAGCTTCGCAGCAGGCATACCTTCATATTCTGGTCTCGGACACCACTATACAGTCAGAGGTTCCACCCGTTGCTTCCAAAATGTTAGCCTCCAACCCCACGGCTGCCTCGGATGTCCCAACCCCTCCAAACGCCTAGTGCACCCCAGGAAGCCCCTAATATTTGTTGCTACTTTCTCAATGCATTAGGGACAATGCATGCTCTTTGGGGTAGTCAGATTTTTGTTTGAAATTTGTATATAAACTTCTTACCTTAATAGTGTAGATTTGTGTATAAAAATGAATTCCCTTCATTTTTATTCGGTGGGTTCTTTTACAAGGGTGTAATAGTAGAACCATGGCGGTAGCACAAAATGTTTTGACTTGTTTGGTGTTTTTGTTATAGCTTCAAGCATGTTATAAGTTGTTGTTGAATAAATTGCACTCTTCTAATTTTGTAAATAAACGGTTAGGCATTCTTGTGAAATCAAGGCTCGCTCTTTGACTTTGTGCTTACTTAGAATCTCATATATCTGGTGATGAAGCTTTGAGTTTCCTTGTATTCACTTGAGGTATGAAATTATGCCGAGTCGAACAACTCATGCATTGTGAGTGAGTGAGGATTTGTATAAATAATGCATGTACTTAACTTGTGATGTGTAGAACTTGCCCGGTTGGTTTCTTAATGCAATTCTCAGGTTGATGATTGGTTGTTGAAATGATCTTAGGATCTCTTTGTGATTGCTAACTAATTTTTGACCAAATTGACTTCCTTGGTACATCTATTATCCTAGTTACCCCCGTTGAGCCTTCAACCTTTTACTTGGCCACTACATTACAAACATTTACCCCTTTGTGAAATAATTCCCTCTTTTGAAACCATCCTTCCTTGAGTGATTAAGAATGAAGCTAAAATCATAAGTTGGGGGTATCGGTGTTAACTGGAAATTGGTAAGGTTGCTCATTGTGTGTAGAAGAAAAAACCTCAAAGTTGTGTATATGAAGATATTCAAGCTCCAAAGGAAAAACAAAAGAAAAACATCTATATATAAAAAAAATGGTGTGGAGTCTTGTGAAAACTGAAGAAATACTATGAGGTGGTTCTATGTCGGTAACTCGAGGTCAATAAGTGCTATGTGTTAAAGAAGCAAAGTGTATGTAGAGTTCAAGGAGGGCACATCCACTACATTCCCAAATATTCGTCCAACCCGTCACGAAGCCTACATTAAAAGCCACGAAAAGTCCTTTGTGATCTACAACCAATTATTCCTGAGATAGCAGTGAGTTAAAATAAGGGCAAGCATATGGACTGATACTTGTAGCATTTAGCCTTCTTTCTGAGTGCAAGAGTGTTTGATTGTACCCCATGTACATATTTTTTTGAGTTGGGGACTTTCTTTGTTGTGAGCACGCATGAATTGCAAGATTTATCAGAAGTTAGGTTCTTGAAGTAGGATACAAGTGCACACCTAGGTGTGGGTAGCACTCTGTCATTGCGCTTGAGGCTCAAAATTTACAAATTGATTATTCGAATTGCTAAATGATCGTTATCTTTCACAAAGGGTAAATAAAAGAAGTTACATGCTTTTTAGCTAACAGTCAGAACCATCTATAGTCACTGTTGTTTTATGATCTGTCGGAAAGAGATTAATATGTAATAGGATGACTTTGTTTTAGTTGCTTGAGGACAAGCAAAAATCTAAGTTGGGGGTGTTGATGTGCCGTAGAATTTCGACACTTTTGATACTAACTACATAGACTTTAACTCATTTTTTAAAGCATTTTAAGTCAATTATTATATAGTTTTGGTGTTTTGCAGCAAACTAGACTTAAAGAACCAAGAACAAGAAAAAATGGCAAAACCCACAGAAGGACAGAAATGCGACAGGTGTGCGACCACAAAAGTGATGTGCAAGCCGCAAACCAACCGCAGAGTGAAGCAGGTCAACCTAGTCCTGAGAGTCAATTCTGCAGTCCAGTTTGCGGTCGCATAGCGTTTGTGCGGACTGCATAATGACTGCAGAAGTGCAAAGAAAGTTTCTGCGAGAACAATATTGCGGCATCAAACGAGATCGCGAAATCGATGTGCGGACCGCATAATTTATCTGTGATGGAAAATTGGGCGACTGGATATTCAATTATGCGATGAGCTTGCATTTATGCGGGCCGCGAAAGTGATAAGCGACCCATTCTGCGGTCGCAAATCTGAACTACAGAGGTAGTTTTGTCAAAATTGGACCCTGACTTTTAGCCCATTATAAATAGAATAACTAGGTTTTTGTGGGGCATCTTGTCGTAAAAAGAGGCTACATTTTGGAAGCTTTTGAAGGTAGAATCTTGTATCTTTGTAATCTTTATGACTTTATTTATTGCTTTGCTCTTGGATTCTAATATGAGTAGCTAGTTTTAAATACTAAGATTGTGGACCCTGAAGGGTGTAATGTTAATGGATGTTTACTATTTGATATATATATATATATATATATATATATAATGATCGGTTGGTATTTGTTCATTTCTCATGCTTCATTTAATTTTGGTGGTTGCAAACATTGACTAATGCCGTTTAACTCTATCATTACTTGGAAAAGTGAGTTAGAGTTTGGTAGAATTGAATAGCAAAAATTCAAGGCTTTAAACCTTGTTTAATAGAATCGCTTAGGAATAACTGGGTTCTATTTGTCATAATTGGTTGTTCTTAATTGTAACTCTTTTATATTTGTGAAAATTATAAAGAGAAAATACTACTTAACTATTGAGAAATATTGGGTAGTCATTTAGAAACCATTTGCATATCAAAGGACCTTCCATTAGAAATATATCATATTAACAACGATAGCATTACATTCCGTTGATGGGGATAAAACCTTGGTTTCCTTAATCAAATCAATTACATTCTCATAACAAAATAGTTTTCTCGATAACTCATAATTACAACACTCTCTTTTAAGCTAACAGAGTAGGATTATAACTTAAGTCAAGTTTCACACTGTTCAAGTAACCTTTTCACACCTATCCCCTGTGGGATTCAACGCTAACCTAGTTGGGTTATTATATTTGACATCGACCTCCTTACACCATTTATATGGGTGTAATTTGAACGTATGATATGTGCAAGAGAACACCATACTCCTGAGTATCAAGCCTTAAGGAAGTAAATGTTGTGGGAAATTACAACTTCAATGCCATGGTCAGAGGCACCCTGG
Organism: Nicotiana paniculata; assembly: GCA_005239505.1. NCBI lineage: Eukaryota > Viridiplantae > Streptophyta > Magnoliopsida > Solanales > Solanaceae > Nicotiana > Nicotiana paniculata. The sequence goes on along the minus strand of ML303335.1, from coordinate 114,836 downwards.
TTTTTCATGGAGTTCACCTGGAGGTACTGCGAGTGCTTGGAAATAAAATAACTCTAGACTCATGGACAAGGAGCTCCTACATACCAAAATCAGCAGAGGCAACAATTTCTGCCTCAACAGCCCATTCAGCCTGGTCTAAAAGATCTAATGAAGGCTGTCATTATCAAGACAAATGAGAGGTCGGACGCTCATAGATTAGCTATCAAAGAATTGGGTTCTGGTCTTCAAAATCTGGAGAGCCAAGTGGGACAGATTGCAATAATATTATCTGAATAGATTTTAGGCACTCTCTCCGCTGACACTGAAATAAATCCCAAAGAAACAGTGCATGTTGTGACCTTGAGCAGTTGGCAAGTGTTGAAAGATCCCAACCCAGTCCAAAAATATGTGAAACTTGAAAAAGAAAGTGGGGAGAAGCTAAATAATGAGGTTGACAAGAAGAAGAATAAAGGCCCAATTAAATCTAAGAAAAATAAGAAGGGAGAAACTTCGAGAAGGGAGGAACATGATGAGAGCGAGCATATGCCTGCTTTACCTTTTTCCCAAAAACTATATAGAGAAAAGCTGGAAAGCAGTTTGAGAGATTTATGGATGTGCTGAAACAGGTTCATGTAAATTTTTCATTCACAGAAGTTCTCTCACAAATGCCTTCTTATGCCAAATTCTTGAAGGAGATCCTTACAACGAAGAGGAAAATAGAGGAGACCTCGATGGTGAAGCTCACAGAGCATTGCAGCGCAATATTGAAAAACAAACTCCCACAAAAGTGTGGAGATCAAGGGAGTTTTACTATACCTTGCTCATTAGGAACTATACATTTTGATAAGTCTTTATGTGATTCTAGTGCCTCAATTAATTTAATGCCTCTATTTATTTGCACGAAACTGGAGAAAAAGATTGAAGAGATAAGGTCAGTGCCAATATCTTTACAGTTGGCAGACTAAACGACTCTAACACCAGAGGGGAAAGTGGAAGATGTGATAGTTTGGGTGGATAAGTTTGTAGTTTCTGTAGCCTTTATAGTGGTGAATATGGAGGAGAACAAGGATGTCCCCTGCATCCTAGGAAGACCATTCTTAGCAACGGGTGGAGAAATATTGGATATACACGAGACGAAACTCATGCTTAGAGTGGGTGAGGAGACGGTGACTTTTTATATGAATTTAGAAACGGGGATGAAAAAGGAGAAGCCAGCTGCGAGTATTGAGTGGAAAGTAAAGGTCTCAAAAGAGAAGGCTGTACTAAGTAAGAAAGATAAGTTTGGGGTGTACCCCAAGAAGGTTAAGAAGAAGTTGTCTACATGGATGTGCGCATTAGTTTGAAGGCGAGGAATGGATCCCGACTTCGACTCAGACCCTGGCTAAATATTCAGGAAAATTTCCTTTACCTTATGCTTTTGAATTGTGTGTCATGGAGACATGCCGCAACTTAAAGTGTGGAGTGGGGTATAATTGTATGTTGTACGTATATGTGTTAGTTTTGTTAGTTGCAGTAGTTGGAAAATTAGAAAAACCATAAAAATTGAAAAAAATATCGATTTTTCCCGACGATGGATACCATCAGATGGGTTTCTTGAGGGATTAAAGTCGAAAGAAAAAGACAAATATATTTTGTTTTGTAGGTAGTGTAATAATTCCACCTTGGTTTTTCTTTGTGTCGCAGTTCTTTTTCAAAGGTTTTGTTTGAACCAGGTGTGTTTTTGTAGAGTAGTAGGAAACCTTGCTCTATGATTTGAATTGAAGGTAATATCTCTTGACTTTATTATGTCTTGAGAATAGTGAGTACTTTAGTTGTGATGCTTAGGCTCAATTTTTGACTCTTGTATAAGTACCTTAAATTGTATGCTCTTAACTTTGCTTAACTGCTTTGACTAGAGTGTCATGATAGTCCAATATTGAGTGCGTTATGTGCCATGTGGGTGTGAGGTTTTGTGTTATTCTGTGCATTGCATTTGATGTCTAGAACTAGCCCCGTGTGTTTGCAAAGCGAAATAGTATTTTTGTTCAGTCTAGGAAGTGATTTAGTCGTTTCTTTGTTGAGCCAGTTATATGATTTTACCCACCTAATTTTTATGTATCTTAGTTAACCTCGTTGAGCCTGTAATCTTGTTTCTTTGGCAACCACAGTACAAGCCTTAGCCATTTGTTTGAATTGACCATCTGTTTGAACCTTTAACCTCTCGTGAGCACTTGAATTTGTTATGAACTTTGTAAAAGTTGAAGTGTGGGGTCGTTGGTTTGGACTTTGAGTGGAACTAATGAAATAAGAAGAAGGTGCACTGAATTGAAAAAGTAAGAGCAACTTGGATTGAAAAAGAAAGAAAAAAACAAGTGTATAATTATGAAAAATATTCCTTGATAGTGGTAACTCTTGATGTAATTGTGCTTAAAGAAGTAGGGAGTTAATGTATATTGATATGAAGGTGGAATTTTTGTTTGACATAAGTGTGGGGTTTTGAACAATGAAATGTATGTATTAAAGTTCTTAGAGAGGTGTAGTCACTCTTATATCCAAATGTATCCTACCTTTCCTACAGCCTACATTACAATCAATTAAGGTCCTACTTGATCCTTGATTGAGTGGGCTCGATTAGTTGAGTAGTACACTACGAGCAAGCCTATGATACGTCTTTTGTGGCATATGAATGTTGTTTATGATAGTGAGAGAATTCTTTCTATCTTGAGTTCCTAATTGTTCTTGAATTTGACTGTGAGTGGAACTACTCTCTATTGTGTGTGAGGGCACTAAATTCATGAAGGAAAGGTAATGTCGTTACCTCTATGTTAGAGTAAGTGAGCGGGTTATAAATGATGCGTGGTGATTTTGAGTCAAATCTAGAGGTAAGGATGTTACGTTAGAGTGCTGAATATGTTTTAATTATTCTTGGTGTGATGAGTTATGAGAGTTGTTGAAAAAGGCCGTGTTTATATAAAGTGTAGTGTGATTGCTCGAGAATGAGCAATGGTTTAAGTGTGGGGTGTTGACGGTGGGCTATAATATCGTATTTTAGTCTCTTATTGCATTCTAATTTACTACGCTTTACTTGTTTTGAGCTTTAATTGGTAGTGTTTTGCACTTATTGTGTGTTTTATGCCTTGTAGGAGTGATTCCGAGTGATGTAGATGTTATGGAGATAATTCGAGCTATTTGGAGCTTTGCAGTCTGAGTAAAATCCCAAGGGATTAAGCCGAGATCGTGTTCAGGGGTCGAGGACCAAGTCTAGACATCAAAACGCAAGATTTGAGCCGTACTTTGAGAAATTTGCACTAGTGTGACACATGGTGCGAGGCAATGTGCGACGCAGCAGATTATTTTTGTTTCCTGTTGAATTATTGAGCTCTCTGGATTTCCCCACTAATGCCCGCATGGCACGTCGCCCCATGCGGCACGCTTGTACAATTTTTATAGAGTAAATGTCCTATATCAGCTAAGAAAAGGTGATTTCATTTGGGCCCATCCCTACTTGGTATAAATATATGGAAAAACATTATTTTCTATACTTTTGACACATAACCTAAGGAGGCTAAGGAGGAGTTGGAAGAGCACGAGCACAAGGATTTCATCATTCCTTCCGCATTCAAGACACGAGTTTGGATTGAATTTATGTTTTTCTGTACTTTACTTTTATTTGTTTACTTCATATCTATGGAGTAGTTCTGTTTAGGGTTCGATGGCTTTGGTGTATTGATGATTTTTTATGGGTTATAACTTTAGTTTTATGTATTAAAGCATTTTTGGTTTATTTAATTGTTGCATCTATATTCACTTGTTCATGTAATCGAGAGAGGCATAACTTGTGATATCTTTGCATTATACTGTTGGTTGAGTTCATTAATTCTTTGTAGTAATCGAAAGAGGCTATTTGAATTATTAATTAAATGTAGTAGGACATAATCGAAAAAGGTTCTCCTAAAGACAATCCACTATGCATTCTTACATATCTTCACGTGATTAAATTGGTTCATCTTGTGAGGTTAAGGCTTAATCGAGAGAAGAGTTTTTGCTGAACGTTTGAACTAATAATTGAGTTAATTCGAGAGACTCACTTGAACATTAGAAGTGAATTATCTAGAGTTAGATCCCAAACAATTATCTTGCACCTATTCTATCAAACCCTTCTTTCTCCCACTGATAACTTCCTTGCTTATTTTTGTTTCGATTATCATTAGTCAATAGATTTAGACTATTAGTTAATTTTAGTTAGAAATCATAGAAAACTCAATTGTTAATCATCTTGAATAACAATCAAGCTAGAAACTACTAGAATACTGTTTAAATCTAATCCCTCTGAATACGATATTATACTATACTATATTTGATTAGCGAGCAAAATTTAAGTGTGTGTTTTATGCTCTTAATGAAGGCAGCGAGTCTGACAAGGAAGAAGTGGACGAAATTCTAAGTGAAGACTTTACACTTATACCTAAGGAACCTACAGATCCAATTATCAAGGAGCTTGAGAAGGCGATTTATAACCAAGGCCTACATCTGAGAGGACAAAATCACAACAAAAAGAACAAAGGAAAACAGGAAAGAAGTAATGCAACCTAAGAAAAGAAATTAGCTCAACCCTAAAAAATTTATTATTATTAAGATAATTGTATAAAATATAAGAGGGATGAAGTCCAAATGAGTATATCAAAGACTAGTACAATTAGTCAAGATTCACAAGGTAGATTTTTTGGCAGTTCAGGAGCCTTTATTGAAAAATAACAAAATTGATAGATTTAGAAGAGTTTTGGGGTATGACCATGCTATTGCTAATGCCCATCGTAATATATGATATTTTTGGAACTCTAATGTGAATTGTTCAGTCATCTCCGAAAGGAGACAGCAGATCACCCTTAAGTGTAGTTTGTTGGGAAGTTCGGATCAATTATGGATTGCTGCAATTTATGCTAGATCAAAGACAGCTAAAAGAGTATACATATGGAACAATCTGACAGATCTCAACTTCGTTATTGATGGTCCATGCGCGATTAGAGGGGATTTTAATTCCATCATGTCCTTAGAGGAGAAGAAATGCGATGTTCTCTTTAAATTAAGGAAAGGTATTGATTTTATCACCTGTATGGAATATTGTGAAATAACTGATCCAGGATTTACTAGTAATATCTTGACATGGTGCATTGGTAGGAGTAGGCAAAATAAAATCAATATGAGATTGGATAGAATTATGCACATTGATGAATGGTTAGTGAAGTATGCACATTGATGAATGGTTAGTGAAGTTTCAAACAACTAGAGTTGATCGATTGTCTAAAACATGGTCTAATCATAATTTGCTTCTTGTGTCATGCGTTGAGGATAATCATCAAGTGATCAACATTTCAGATTTCTCAATTTCGGGACTGAAGAAGAAGACTCCATTCCTTTTGTCAAAACTATTGGCACATGAAAATCCAAGGAAATTCTATGTGGATTCTTCACCAAAAACTTAAAAGACTGGCTAAAGAACTCAAAAAATAGTCAAGAAAAAGAATATGTGATGTTTTCGAAATGACAAAACAACTGGAGAATGAAATTACTATGTTCAAGGCCATCTATAAAGTCAACAACTCTGATCAAAATAGAGAAAGGCTACACAAGATACAAGCAGAGTACATAAGCTGGCTTAAGAAGGAAGACTTCATTCATAGGCAAAAAGCTAGGGCCAAATAGGCAGAAGAAGGTGATACTGACTCTAAGTACTTTATAAATGTCATCAGAGAGAGGAGGAGAAGAAAAAAAAAATTTATAGGATTAAGAACAGATAAGATCAATGGGTAGAAGGTACTCAAGATATTTTTGAGGCAGCGATATACTTCAGTCATATGTTCATTGAGCAAAATTCTGGATTCAATATGCAGATTCTTAGAAAATGTAAGAACCTCATTACTGATGAAGACAAACACCTCATGAAAAAAATCATGAGGAAGAACAGATTAAAGATGCTATATTTTCTATGGACCCTAACAGCTCTGTAGGTCCAGACGGTTTTAATAGACACTTTTATTACGTTACATGGGATATAATAAAAAAAGGATGTTATTGAATTCATCACATCTTTCTTTCAGGGTGCTAATCTTAGCAAGTACTTCACGCATACTTGCCTTGATCTATTTTCTAAAGTCTCATCCCCTGATAGTTTCTCATAACTCAGGCCAATTAGTCTTTGTGATTTTTCTAATAAGATCCTGTCCAAGATCTTGTCTGTGAGACTAAACTACTTACTTCCAAAACTAATTTCTGACAATCTGTTAGGATTTGTCAAAGGAAGATTGATTATGGAAAATATTCTTCTGATTTAAAAATTTTTCAAGTAATTATATCCAAAAACAATAATGGAAATATGTTCATTGAACTGGACATCTCTAAAGCCTGCGATAAAATGTCCCGGACCTTTCTCACTTATGTCCTAAGGAAATTTGGTTTTGCTGAATGTTTTATTGACATGATCTACAGAACTATTTTCAATAACTAGTATTCTGTAATGGTCAATGGTACAAGATTTGGTTTCTTCAAGTCTATGAGAGGTCTTAAGCAGCGTGATCCTCGCTCACACGCTCTTTTTATATCAGTGGAAGAAACATTCACAAGGGCCTTGAACTATCTGCACTACTTCATTGATTTTTCAATGCACAAAAGGGGGCCTCAAATTAATCATCTTGTCTATGCAGATGGTTTGGTTCTCTTCACCTCAGTGGACAGAAGATCAGTCAAACTTATCACGAGGCAACTCAATAGGTATCAGCAGGTGTCAGGCCAAGAGATAAACAAAGAAAAAAGTTTTTTCTTGACCTATAAGAACACCAACAAACGTACCAACAGAAGAATAAGGAGATGGAAAGGTTACAAAAGTTCACCATTCCCTTTCACTTACCTTGATTGTCCTATCTATTTAGACAGGAAGAAGATCTGCTATTTTCCAGACATTTCCAAAGAGATCATTAACAAAACAGCAGGTTGGCAAAGCAGGTTGTTATCTCTAGGAGGGAAAGCTATTATTATTAATCATATTATGCAGTCCCAGACTCTTCATATCCTTGCAGCTCTTCAACCTCCGAAAACTGTCCTAAAAGAGATAGAGATGCAAATTTGTAATTTGTTTTGGGGGCAAAGAGATAAGAATTAAATTTGTCACTGGTGTTTACTCGTAAAATGGCACAATTAAATTTGTAACATAATTTATAGAAACGTAAATTAATTTGACCCGAAAATATAAAATAAATAAGAATAGAAGAAAGATTATAAAATAAACTTAACGAAAATACAAGTCTGGCTATGAATTTAGCTTCCAGCAGCAGAAATAAGAGCAATATTAAGAACAAAGTAAAAGAACAGTCTATAAAATGAGAGATGATTTTAGCTTTTGTGTATAGAATATTGTGTGTCCTACAATAGATACTAATTCTCCTATTTAGTTTCATTGAGGGAGGCAGAATTCCCAAATCAAGATCCGCTTGAATGAGAATAAAACCGTCATTGATGGCCGCATAACGGTTGGTTGTAAATGCAGAGATTTTCTATAACGGCTGCTCATTGAATGTTATCAGATGTGATTTTGTCAAATCTTTGCTATCAGTTCCCATGCCTTCGTAATTCACACAACACTGATCACATGCTTGTATCCGGTGTCAACTAATTTTTGACTGTCATCTTACTTGTCTTCAGTTTTACGTGTCACCTCCTCATTTGTCCAACTGTCACTAACCAATTTTATCCCATAAAATTAGAGATCCTGGAGGAAGATGTGTTACCCTAAATAGAAAGGAGGTGTAGGATTCAAGAGCTTACTTGATATATGTAACTCATTCTATGCTAAGAGGTGATGAAGATTGATAACTGAAACTCCCTTTTGTCTAAATTCGTTTAATCAGAATACTGTCAAAAGAGCAATCTACTTTCTAAAGTGATCAGCTTCAAGGAATCCAGCAGTTGGAAAGATCTTCTCACCATTAGAGAGAGGATTGAGCAAAACATCAGTTGGAAAATCAACAAAGGAAATAGTCTTTTTTGGTGGGATAATTGAACTTGTAAAGACTCCCTCTTCCACTTTAGTAGAACCTACTCCTAAACATGGCAATGAGAAGGTCTGCTCTCATGATAATCATTGGGACCTGGGCAACACCACCTATTATATTCCATGTCATCTTATGAATATTATTAGTGATATTAACATTTTTGGGGATCCTGCTTTCAATGACATGGCTATATGGAACCTCTCTCTAAATGGTTCTTTCTCATGTTCCTCACACTACAAAAATGAAGGCCTTTCGCAACAACATTTTTTGTTTCCATATATTCAATGTTGTTGCCAAAAATATTTTTGGCAACGATAAAGAAGTCGTTGCACTCCGTTGCAGTAAACATCGATGGGAAAAGTATATGCAACAACAGAAAATATTGTTGCCAAAAGGTAACTTAGTGCAACGATATATATCGTTGCCATAAGTTATTTTTTGTTGGTAAAAGGCCAATGAAGTCGTTGATTATGAAGACATTTAGCAATAAAAATTATTCTTGTTACAACATTAGCTTTTTTGCCAACAATATCAGTTGTTGCTAAAAACAATTGGCGGTAAGTTAATAATATGTTATCAATACTTTTAGAAACAACTATTATTGTGGCAATAATACTTTTTGCCAACAGATTCTCTAGTACTACTTTGGCAATAATTTTTGTGTTGTTACTAAATAGACACTTCATATATTCTTTAAATTTTCACAAATACTTGTAGAAATAATAAATTATATTTTTATATATAAATAAAGCGTCTATACATAATATTGATGCACTAGATATACTAACTTTCAAAAACTAAATAGTCCTAGAAAGTATATTTTTTCTTACAAAACGAACAAAAGCATCATATATCCGAGGTCCTTAAATTCCATTCTAATAGTAACCCAAAAAATAAATCTTCTTCCAACATCATATGCACTATCTGAACTGGATGTCAGGAATGTTGGTTCACGCATGCTCATCCTAAAAAGAAAATAAATATAATTAGATTTTGATAAAAATAAGCAATAACATACAAAAGTGCAAAATGAAAACAGTAGAAGCTTATTTAAGTGCAACAACAACAACCACAACAATATACTCAGTATAAAGATGGCCCGAATATAGACTATAATTCTACATCTTTATCTATGTTCACCTCGATGCTATAGAAAGACTTCAGAAGAGTAAATCACTGCATAAATCAAAAAACAAGTTCTTGCTTCCTAACACATTAATTTAATTTATGAAAAAGACTAGTTGGACCAAAAGCAACAACTTCTATTGTATATAGGCATTCAACTAAAAGCTACAAGTGGAGCAATGAAGCAATCAGAAAGATTTGTATATGCTTGTTCTCCACTCATATATTCCTAAAGAAGGGAAGATTAAAATTACTTCCCAATCGAAGAGTTGGTGAAGTTAGTTAAAATCAAACATGATTCTAACAGTTTTACAAATTGCAAAATTAGGAATGATTGTATTTTACATTATCTTTAGGGAAGAGAGCCATCAATTTTGGTTGGAGGTAGAGAATAAATAAATACAATTCCAATAATTTTTAGGAATTTTCTCCTAAGGCTTGAATTTCAAATTATGAAACAATTTCTTCACCAATCACCATAAACATATCGTTCCCAAAGAGGGTAGCATGTACACAGATCTTACCCTTATCTTGTGAAGATAGAGAGGTTATTTTCAATAGACCCTCGGCTTAGGACAACATATGCACCACATTAATGAAAAGAAAGACAAGAAGGGACATCACCAAAAAGCCATGTAAAATCAACACAAAAAAAACCAAGATACTATGATGACCAAAATGACTCTATAACAGAAACCATCAACCTGAAAAGGGCTTGTGGAAATACAACATCAACCTCAAAATCACTCACAGAAACATGGTTGGGAATATCAGATAAAACTTTACTTACCATGGAATCACCCAGTGCAAATTATTTTCATTGATCTTTTGCCTAATAAGAAAACAGATACTATCCGCATTGTCCATTAACCTCATTTTCAAGACTCATTCCAGTATTCAACTATGACCAGAATAGTTGAACCACTCAAATCTTAAAGCAAAGGTCAAATGTTTTTAGTAGTAAATATATCTAAGTGAAGATTTTTAGGTGTTCTCATGCAATATGCGACTGTTGTAGTTACCAAAATTATAGTCAAATTAGTTGGCACATACCATTACTCAATCTCATTAACGTTTTCCATTTAAAAACTAATCTGCTACCAAATTCTTGATAGTTGTTGCTAATATAATATATTGATACAGATGTGTGATCCATCAAGCATTGATGAAAATCACACATAATAGTAGCAAGAAGTAAGGATCACTTTACAGATAAACCAACCGTGGACTTAAGAGTGATCAATAAGATTATTGCCATGAATGTTACTAAAGTAGCATCAAACAACAATGGCCTACAATGAAGGAGTTGAGGCACAATTCTTGATGTATCACGAGTTTCAGATGAGAAAAAATCAAGAAGCTAATACTGCAAATTGCAAGAACTTGGCAGGAAGATACACAAGTCGGAATGCCAATTTATTACAAGAATAAGTTTACTTACCATAGTATCATCCATAAAACTTGTAGGACTTGTCTCATCCGAATCATTTAAATTAGCAATCATGTCAAAATTTGCAGCAGGAAGTCCAGTCTGTTAAACATTGTACAACTAAACTTAAATATGATAGAACCTCGAAAAGAAAATTTATAACATCAAATAGAAAATTCACTTTCATGTGCTTCAGGACCATTTAGTGCTTAGTGTTCTGTTCTATTGTATTTTAAATATAAAATTGTGGCATGTCTATAGTCGAAAAAAATAATATATGTGTGTGACAATGACTAACATGGAAAGTGATGCTATGTCTTTTATTCTTAAATAGTTTAATAAAATTGTTCTTAGGATCAAAAGAAAGTAAATGAAACTTTAATGCCTTAAACAAACTAAATACCTCTGAACTTTGCATATAGGATACTAGTTCCATCATGCTATATTTTAACATTTTTTGATCACTCAGTACACGAGCTTCCATGACTTCTCGTTTTTTCCGCTCCTCCTCAAGTTGATTTTTCACTTTTATTAGTTTGCACTCTACACTCTCTCGTTTATGGCGTTCTTCTTCCACCTCTTTCTGTTGTGCTTGCAGTTGCTCTTGAGCTACATGCATAGATCTCCTACTAGCTGGTTTGACTCCCGATCCTTGACCGCGGCAATATCCTGACTTTTCTCCAACAAGTTTCACAAAAGCAGCATTAACAATTGGGTCCACATCAGTATCCTCTTCCACTTCTTGAATTTGTTCAGCCACAATTTCGGTAAGCTTATCCTACAAACAATTATACGACCTTAAACTTACGATATTTGTTTCAATCGGCTCATATTTTAGGATAAAGATAAGAGTTTTGTATGTACATTAAATTCAGCAGAGGCATCATTAACCCAATGTCCTGACTTCATGTGTGTCATTTTCCAAAGTTTTTGAAGATTTGGCTCTTTGCCAGTGCTTCAATCTCTCTAGCAAAACAAATTATATTAAGTTATTAAAGAAAAAATGATCAACATTAGTCAAAACAAAGACATCTTACCGCATCATAAGATACTGCTTGAAAGGACTTTCAGCCACAAATATGATTCATTTCTTGTTTTCCTTTATTAGTTTTATTTCGTGCACTCATTTGCTGCATGAATATGTTTTAATATAAGTAACAAAAAATTAAGCAATATTATAAAGATAAATCTATTTAATTTTGATGTACTCATAATTACCTTAAAAGCATCAGAACTGAAATAGTCCACTAAGAAATTCCATTCAGCTTCATTAACCTCTGCTGGCATGTTTTGCAAGTTTTCCTCCTTCGTAGCAAATTTCTTGAAATGATCATGGAGCCTACTACGACGATATCGGTATAAATTATTAGTTGTTTGAAGGATAGTATCATGATTGTGGTGTGTGTCTGGAAGTTGAAAGGTGTCCTGCACTCAAAAAAATACTTAAGTGATAAGTTGATCAAGAAAGAGACCAATTTTCTAGAATTAATCAGGTGTCAAGAAGAAACAAAGTGAAATACCAGCATATGAGCAACAATTCTATCTTTTGCTAGATTAGGGACATCCTTCCATTTCTTGACATCATGCCTAGCGTGCTGGAGAACTTTAACTGAGAGCTCGATAACAAAATCTTTAGCTCCGGAGCCTACTTCTACTGTTCTATCCGGTGGAATAATCACCTTCAACTTTCCATTGTCATTATCTTTCCGTTTCTTTTGAATTGAAAGCCCTGTTGTTTTCCCCTTCCTTTTCTCTTTGTGCCTCTTGGCTATATTTTTATTATTCCCCTTTGCCAATATATCTAGATGTTCTCTATGGAGTGGAAGATTAGAGAAAAATAAAGAATATTACATCATAGTCGATAAAGGTATTCATAAGAAGAAAAGGATGTAACAAAATGAAAAGTTATCTTACTCAATCCAAGGTCTGACCTCCTCACAATTTTGGAGGATATAAAAATGAGCTTGGTTGATTTCAAGATTACTCAAGCTTTTCCAATCACCCCCTGCTAATGACTTACCATGACAGCTAAATATGGACAAGCCATTGGAATTTAGGTTAGGAGAATCAAAATTTCTATCCGGACGATTTTTCTTTGTCTCCATATCAGTCAAATATTTAGAACAAAATATCATGCACTCCTCCGCAAGATATCCCTCAGCAATTGATCCATCAGGGCGAGCTTGGTTGCGTACATAACCTTTTAACGTGCGCAGATATCTATTAAGTAAAAATAAATTAGTTTTGTAACAAATTTCTTCTAAAAGAACAATTCAAATAAGTAAAAATCTAACCTTTCAATGTAATACATCCATCAATATTGAACAGGACCACCAATTTTTGCCTCATTTGCCAATGAATCATAACGTCAAAGAATGTTGGCAGGAAAACACGTTCTAATTTACAAATTTTCATCTGTATACTTTTATCTAGTTTCTCTAACCTTTCCACATGCAACTCTTTAGCGCACAAATCAATGAAGAATAATGACAATTCAATCAAGGGATTATATGCATCCTTTGGCAAAATTCTTTTGATGATAAGTGGAACAATACGCTGAAAAATGACATGGTGGTCATGACTTTTAAGTCCAAATATTTTAGCTTCATTAATATTGACACAACGACCAATGTTAGAAGCATAAGCATCAGGAAACTTGACTTGTTTGATGAGTTGACAAAATTGAATCTTCTCAGCTTTAGACATTGTATAGCTTGACGGAGGAAGTATGTACTTCTCCCCACTTTTTATTGGATGAAGGGGATTTTTGATTTTCATCTCTTGTATATCCAATCAAAATTTCAATGTGTCTTTTGTTTTCCCTTGTATATCTAATAGAGTTACTATCACACTTTCACTAATGTTCTTTTCAATATGCATCACATCCAAATTATGTCTCAACAATAAAGTCCTCCAATATGGGAGTTCAAAGAATATAGTTTTCTTCTTCCAATTGTCACATATTTTGGCATCTCTTTTTCTTTTTCTTGTGTTGCCACCAACTAACTCTTGTGAAGATGTATTAAGTTGTGCAAGAACACCATCTCCACTCAAAGTTTGTGGTGAAAGCCTTTCTTCTTTTGTATTGTCAAAAGAACTTTTATTCCTGCGATAAGGATGATTTATCTCCAAGAACCTACGATGGCCCATATAGCAATGTTTTCGACCATGTTTCAAGTAAATGGAACAAGTATGTACGTGACAAACTGGACAAGCTAATTTACCTTTAGTGCTCCAACCGGATAACATACCATAAGCTGGAAAGTCATTAATCGTCCACAACAAAGCAGCACGCAAGTGAAAATTTTGTTTCTTAAAAGCATCATAAGTCTCAATTCCACTCTCCCATAAGGTTTTTAAATCATCAATCAAGAGTTGGAGGTATACGTCAATATTCATACCAGGACTTTTTGGTCCAGGAATAAGTAAGGATAACAAAATATTAGATTGTTTCATGCATATCCATGGGGGGAGATTATATGGAATTAAAACTACTGGCCACATGCTATAGGAATTACTCATCGAACCAAAAGGATTAAAACCATTTGAAGCAAGCCCAAGTCTTACATTACGTGGATCTAAAGCAAAACTTGGATGTTTTTCATCAAACGTTTTCCATGCCAATGAGTCAGCTGGGTGCCTTAATACTCCATCATCAACTCTCTTATTTTTATGTCATCACATATCTTATGCGGTTTCTTTTGTCATAAATAATCTTTTTAATCTTGGTATCAAAGGAAAGTATCTAAGAATCTTTCTAGGAATTCTTTTACTTCTCTTATTCAATTTTCTTAAAGCTACTTCATCATCAATATCTTCTCTTTTTCTTACTATCCATCTTTTTTCACTACATTTAGGGCATTGCTCAAGATCATCATATTCCTTTCTATATAAAATGCAATTATTAATACATGCGTCTATCTTCACATAATCTAGAACAAATCTTTTATGATATTTTGAACTTCATAGATATAATTAGGAAGCACATTTCCTTTGGGGAGAGCATCACTCAGTAATTTCAACAAAGAGTCAAAAGAAGTATTACTCCATCCATGTAGACACTTCATCTGAAAAAGACGCATTACAAATGAGAGTTTGGAGAACTTTTCACAATCTCGATATAACTTTTGCTCTGCATAATAACTTATAGAAACTTTTAGCTTCCGTATTTGGCTCTCCGTACCTAGAATAAATGGTCTCATCAAACTCATGGTTATTAGAAGGAACACCACGATACATGTCATGCAACATTTCAAAAGTGCGAGCATCATCATCCCCTAAATTTGAATCTGTATCAGAATTTGTTTCATCATCTGAAGATGAATTCGTCTCACCATGATAAATCCACCTATCATATGTCGGATCTATTCCCCACCTAAGTAAATATGTCTTAACCTCATCGCGTGATTTTCTAAGCACATTATTACATTTAATGCACGGACACTGGATTCCTACACCAACCTCAGGATTAGAAAATACAAAGTTCAAAAAATATTCCACACCATTCAAATATTCGGGTAATGTCCTATTCTTAATAAGTAGCCAATTGTTATCCATCATATACTTACTTACAATGAAATATAAAACAAGAAATGTAAAATTATATAATTAAAATTGTAAAACTATATAATTAACTTTATCTCGTAAGTTCACTACTATATAAAGCAGGAAGTTCACATGCTATGCAGTTAAATATTCAAGACAACTAGAACTTAAAAGTATGTTTTGCTGATGTTAAATACTTAGTGATGTTAACCTTGAACGCTTCAACTATAGGTTCATGACAATAACAACAATGTGAAGTTAGGCTTTCTTCAAGAGGAAAAAACAAATAAGGAGTATGCCAGAGGTAATCAATTTATGTGGAAGCATATTTAACACTATTTAAGATGAGAGACACAGGTATACTTTACGGACACTAATGCATAATGATTTTAGAACTCCAGAGAAGTTAATATAATCAAATAATGTTGAGTATCTAGCAAACGATTTTAAACATCAGATTTATTAGAAAGAATACTTTTGTTCTAGAATTCTTTCATCACTCTACCTACCACACACCACTGCTCATTTTAATTTGTGTTGTATTATTCTCATATATTAGGTGGTTTCATCTTCTGATTTTTTACCACATTTTATGAGCCCCATTAAAAGAATCTAAAGTAGAGACATCATGACTTTTCAATATGTTCTATACAAGAAACAGTAGATGATCAAAACTACACACATTAATAATCCAAAGGTAATCTGCAATTTGTAACTACTTCATATCACAACCTAAGTCAGCAGTAAAATATGCCAAAACCATAGGCTCAAGGTCATTGGAAGATTATAACATTAGCCTTAAAGAAAATCCTAAAGAGCAGCATTATTCGGCAAAATTAAGGAAAGCACTAAACTTGAACAAAATGTGAGCCTTCACTTTGAGCAATTTCTTATGTCGAGGAAGAAAGTAGGGGTGGGCATAAAATTCGAAAAATCGAATTCCGAACCGAACCAAATTAATTTGGTATTTCGATTTCGGTATTTTGGTTTATTTCGATAAAAAATTTACGGTATTTCGGTAGTTGGGTACGGTATACGGTATTGGGTTTTTGATATTTCGGTATACCAAAATACCGAAATAGTTTAGTCCAAACCAGCTTTATTTTTATTTTTTAGCCCAATAACCTTAAGCCCACACCCCAAAAATTCAAAACCCCTAATTCCCTAATCCCTTAACCTTAGGCTTAGTCACTTAGAAGTAGACGAGAATACTTTTACAGCATCAAACTATGTGAACTTAGTGTTGAATGTGATAGCCAATTTGCAGCAGCAGAACTTCATGCTTTTGGTTAACACTGCAAATTCTCGCGTGGGAATTGCTCGTGAACTTTGCAATTAACTACTAGATTACAAAGAAACAAGTTGTTATCAAGTAACTTGTCGTTATAGCTTTGGTTTACTTTATTCAAGTCTGATTTAATTTAATTTTGAAAACTCTCTTGCACCCACAGAACGTACAACTGAAACAACAGTAGGAATGTGAAAAATAACAATAGACAAAGGTGGTTGATCTTCAGAGATGTACGGAGAAGGAAGTCGAAATCGAAACCGACCGAATCGTACCGAACCAAACAAGAAAATACCAAACCGTACCGAACTACTTTGGTACAGTATTTGGTGTGCACTATTAATATACTGAATACTGAAATACCGAGCCTTAATTCATAATACCGTACCGAAATACCAAAGAAAGCATAAATACTTATTCAAGGGGATCAATAGACTGGCGATAACAAAGAGTTGAAGTTACTGCTCCAACCTCAAAATATAAATGTGAGATTATAAGTACTTCCACTTTGAAATAGGTTTACACGCAATCTTTATGAGATTCAGAGAAAAAGTAGACAATAGCTCACATTCTAAATTATCAATCCCAAACATTCTCACTCTCACACCATTATTTCCCCAAAAAAGAACGTCAAATAGCATGACCATGAAAAAAATTAAGAAATTACATAGAAAACACTAACTATAACAACCAAGAAAAGATCAACGGCATCTCATATTACAAAACAATTCAAGAAAATCCCAGTAGACCATCATTGACTAGTGATTAAGGTATCACAAATTCAGAAGAAGAATATGATTAAACTAAATCAAAAGCAGAAAGCAACAGACATTGAGTAGAAACGAAATCAAAAGCGAGAACTCACCAGATTTTGGGAGCGGAAGAGATGGAAAAATCGAACACACAGATGCGAGACCTTAGTTTAGATAATGAAAAGAGAAAACCTAGATGCAGTGGAAACTAAAATTCAGCGCTAAAAATTTGGGGAATAGTAATAAAACAGGTTTGCGCGTTTGTTTTGGCGGAAACTAAAAGAGATTTACTAAATTTTAGGCCACAACTCTTTTGTGTAATAGCAACAACTAATATTTTTTGTTGCCAATTATTTTTATATTTTATATTTATTATATTACTCCTAAAACAAAGTAACGAGAATCTAAAATATTTGGTAACAACAAAAACCTAGTGGGTAAAAATTTTATGATACAACAACAATCTAATTACGTTGTTGCCATTTATTAAATTTAGCCAACAACCATAGTATTGTTGTTAAAAAGTCATTGCTAACTTATATATATTTAAAATTTATTATATTATTTTTTAAATATGGCAACGATATTAAAACGTTTGCTAACAAAAATATTTTTGTGGGTAAAAATTCTATGATATAGCAACAACTAAATAAAGTTGTTGCCATTTATTGTATTTTGCAACAATATTATTGTTGTTACAAAAAAATTGTTGTTAATTCTATACTTTCTTGTAGTGTCAGTCTTCCAATTCCTAAGAAATAAAAAACAACCCCTTCCTATAACTTCTTACATCTGGATTAAAAAAAATTCCTTTCAAAATTTCATTCTTCATATGCAAACTTCCTCAAAAAGAAATTACTTTTTGATGATTTTATGCATATGTTTGGTTTTAACATGATTTCAAGATGTTCTTGTTGCAGGGTTCCCAAGAATGAGACCACTACTCATGTATTTATTGGAAGCGATAATGCCAAACAAGCCTAGAGGCAAATCTCCACTCAGCTAAGGATTATGTTCACAAGAGATAATGTCCTAAATTGCTTTTGGCAGTGGTGGAAGGCATCGGCTAAAAACTATGTCCACAAGTATCTTCTCCACATCAACCCTAGCATAGGGAAATTTTGAAAGCAAGGTGCAGGAGTAAGTATGAGAAAACACAAATATCTTCTAATAGCAGTTATCACCATTTTCTATTTTAGGTAAAGGTGACAATGGTGAAGACATTCAGCAAAATAGAGCACATCTGGAACTGGAGAGATGGTTGCCCTATAGCAGGAAATTAAAAACCAAGAACTACCAGTATCATGTTGAACTGGAAAAGGCCGACTAGTAATTCGTGGAAACCCAATACAGATGGCAGCTATATGAAGTCTCAAAATAAGGCAGGAGCTGGGGGAATTGTTAAAAATAATAATGGGGACGTGATTATGGCTTTTGCATATACCATCCAATTCTACACTAACAATTTTAGTGAAGCTCAAGCAGCTTCAATAGGGATCTCATGGTGATATGATCAACAAGTCAAAAAGTTGGAGGTGGAATTGGACTCCATGTCAGTAGACAATCCAAACCAGCATGGATATTACAGTCAATAATTGAAGCTATTCAGGAAAAGATGAAGCAGAGAAACATCCAAGTGAATCATTGCTATAGAGAAGGAAATGAGGTGGCTGATGCTCCGGCAAAGGTAGCCACCACTATAGAGGATAACAAAATATATTTACATGAGAACGATCTCCCTCGAGAAGCTAAAGGACCTTTGAGAATGAACAATTTGCAGCTTCTATCCTTCAAGAGAAGAGCTAAAAAAATACTTCACTTGATGTTTTAACCCTCCTTGAAGTTCTGAGAAATAGTACTAGTACTATGTTTTAGTTTTTGTTGATTGAATTTAAAATGTACTAGTACATAGAACTCTCAAGTTCTCGGCCATTAATTATAACTAGGAAGCTTGTTCCAGTATCCTATTCTCTTATATTGAGGTCAAGCTTTCATGCCCCCTCCATCTTTTGTATGTATTGAAGCTTTGGAATAATGTGAATGGTAGGGGTCCATAATAAACCCTCTTTGACCCAAAAAAAAGTTTTCTTGTGTAAAATTTATTTTGGACTTCACCGCTTATGCATGCTTAGCGAATGCTAAAATAAACAATGTTATGCGTCTATCAATTCTTTCGGAGAACGCATTCATTTCTTAAGTAGATCTTGCTTGTTGGCTTTTAATCCACAAACTTAGAGCTAGATGACCTTCTGATCCAATTGGAAGGCACTAGGTCTACCTCTTTAATTTTTTGGCCGACAATTGGATATCATTTTTCTCTGTTCCAGGTACAAGTCAAGTTGAATTCATAAAAAAAAATTCACTGTTAGAAGTATTCAAATCCATAAATAGATCACTACGAAACAAGGCGGGAACCGAGTCCTAAATTTGAGACGTTGGAAACTGCAAATAGTAAACTTAAAAAACTCATAAACAAGTGAGGGATGTACTAGCTAGTAGTTTGGATTTTAGGATGTTCAGAACTAACAATTTGCACATAAAACTAGGAAGCGGACAAAGTAAGTGTGGGAAAATAATACTCCATACTCCATAGTATCCATTTATGTGTCATAATGACATGACACGTACAAAAAAAATCAATGAAAAAATAAGAAGAAAATTAACAATACAAATGAAAAAGTAGTATAACACTTGTTTAGAGCCCCGCAGTGAATGGCACACCAGTAGAAGGCAGCCATGCCCTTCCAGCAATAAGGCTAGCAACAGTATATTTTGAAGCAACATTCCCACTCGTTATCACATGATAACCAGGCCATTTCACCCTATACCTTGTCGAAGCCGCTGGTCCAATATTACCATATTCCGCATAGTACAAAGTGCTCAAAGCAAAATTAGAATCTAACCAAGTTAACCAACCTTCTCGGTTTACCAAACTGTCAATATAAGTCTTCATTATAACCGTTCTTGAATATTGCTGCCACGGACGTCCCAAATATGTCTGAAACGATCGAACTACGGGCAGAAGATCGGGTGCTGCCATTATTCGAGAGTTGTGAATTGAAATTGCAGTGTTCTGAAAAGGATCGTTTCTACCTTGTGCTGTGATTACGTTCACTTGACCCCATAAGGGTCTTCGGACGTAAATCATGCAATTTTGGAAAACAACTGCCGCGTTGCCGAAGATGAAGTCTATGGTGCCGTAGATATAACATGATTTGTAGAACTGTCGTTGGGATTGGACAAAGAGGGTGTCTTGGTATCCTTCGAAACCACAGGCGTAGAACACTGAAAGATCAGATGCGGATCGGAGAGCTACTGCTTGGCCATTTTGTGGTCCTGCTGTGTTTCTGAATGTGATGCCTCGAGCAATAAATCCAATCCCGTCCACCCCTAAAGCATCATAATTTGTGTTTGGATTAAATAAATATACACCCACAAGACAATATATGCAAAATTAACATTATTTACTGCGTAACTATAAAGAATTTTAACACTATCGAATTATTTTAACTACTACAGCAAGCATGTTTTGATAACTTGTAAAAGAGTGTAACTAACTTGTTATAAAAAGTTAAACTAGACTGCTAATATAGAAATTCATTACAATGTTAATGAATATAAGTAGGTCCTAATAAATTAACTTGCACATTAATTTATGGTTAGCGTAACCCCAAAGCAAGTGTACAAGAGCATATAGTAGATTTTTTGTTCCAGATCATTGCATTAAGCTATTGAGCTGGATCACTTGATCAAATCAGTTTCTTTGGATGAGACAGTCATTTGGAGGTTAGACATGCAAAAACTACGCATTAAATCAAATACCTAATGCAATTGGGATGCAGTATTACATTTCTTGATAAGACTTGTTTAATATATTGATACCGAATATTGCGAGAAAATATCCATGATCCGTACCTTATCAAAAATAAATACCTTATAATGTACCAAATACTTATTAATTTTTTAGTTGTGAATATGTCAACCCCGTTTCTCAATCTCAGCGAACATGTTCATAGCAGAAGGAACTTTCTTTTTTATTTGGAAAACTAAATTCTGACATGAAAAAATATATTTTAGTAGTTTGAAAATGCAGACTGTTCCCTCGAGAACAAGCCTAAGAATTGTTGCACGTGAAAGGAATTGAATGCAACAAACTGATCCGCCAAAATAGCTTCGACATTTAGCTTCATCTTTTTCCATTTTTATCTTTATTATTAATTTAATACAAAGTAGATTATGATCCAGCCTGTGTATATTACGGAGGTTGTTCATTTCCAATATTTGGAAAAATTATGCAAATTTGGAGTTAACTAGCATTTTTTACATCAACCGTTGCACCAAAGGATAAGGGAACCTACATCTTCTCAGCAAAATCATCTCGTAAAAGCTATACTACTTAAAATTTGTGAATGTACAAAGGAAATATTCTAAGAAAATATCAATATATAATCCATACGCTGCCAGACAAAACAACCTTATTAAGCAAGTATTTAATGCTTATTGCATTCCTTAATCTCAGCACATGCTCACAGCAGAAGGATACTTTTGTAAAAATTAAAATCTTACATGAAAGCTAAATTTTAGTAGTTTGAAAATCAGATTGTTCCCTCGCAACAAGCCTTAAGAATAATTGCACGTGACCGTTATTGAATGCAACAAAATAACCCGCCAAAATAGCTTTGACTTTTAATTAGCTTAAATTTCTTTTGATCGTACGACATTTAGTTTAATACAAGTAGATTATGATCCAGCCGTTATTATGGAGTTGGTTCACACCCGATGCTTGAAAAAATTATGGCAATTTGGAGTACTTAACTCGCATCCTAATTATTTAATAGTTCCTAAATTCATCAGTTGGGGCTCAACTATAACTCAAAAAATAAAAAAACCTACAACTTCAAAACCAAAGCCCTTGACACATTTTCTAAAAATTTGTTCATTCTAAATGGAAATCCTCCTCATTTGTCCTCTGATATTTGTAGTTTTACTTAATGTTATTGAACTAGTAGTTAGAGTCGGATCTATGATTTAAATACTAGGGATTCAACTTTTAGAGTTTTTAGCATTGAATCCACAATATTTTTAAAGTTATGGGGTTCACATATATTATTTTTGCAATTTTAGTAAATGGTTACACATAAATTTATACCCCACATTAAAAGTTATGGGTTCAATTGAGTCTGTCACTAGAATACTACACACCGTCTCTAGAATACTAATACTGCTAGTAGTAGATGATATCTAGCTTTAATAGCTGCTACCTTTTAAACAACTATTATGGATCATTAATCTATTTCAATGCTTGAAAATCTTAAGATTATTTTCACCCAAAAACCTTAAAGATCCAAAAGGAAAGATAACCCAAAACATAAAGAAAACAGAGGGAGAGAGTTGAAGAGTCGTTACCAAGAGTTGCAGTACTGTAAGTTGTGTAACCTGCAGCAACACTGCGGCTGCCTGTGATTACAGTGTATCTCAACCCATCACCAATTAACATAATCTTCCCCATAGTAGGGCCTATCAATATATTCTCTCTATAAACACCCCTTTTGATGTATATCACAATCCTCTGATTTCCAACTCTTCTTGAAGTTGCATAATTGATTGCAGACTGAATAGACCGAAAATTACCCGATTTATCATTAGCCACCACATAATTAGCCCTCGTAGCCATCAAATCTATCGACGAGGAATGTAACAACACTCTTTCACTAGCCGTGAGCCAATTTGGAAATCCACCAACTTGTGTTGTATTTTCCCAGTCCACGAACTCCCCGTTCATAGCCAAACAGTTACTAATCAGCTGCGAAACATTAGTAGACAAATTCGGCTGTAGGATATTGGAAACATTGAGATCATTTGATCCCGACAAACATGTTTCAATGTTTGTCATAGATGCACTTAGCCAAGTTTGAGCATCAAAATCTGAACTTGAATTTGATTTAATCCCGTCAAGACTACGGTTTAATTGGAGAATTGTATCATTCATTAGCTTGTCACAATCCATCCATACTAACTGCTTACGTTTACCCCTGCAATATTGGCTTACATTTTTTGCATGGGCCTGTACTTGAATCACATGATCCAATGCAACTTGGACTGTCATTGTTCGAAATTCGGATTTGTTTTGGGGTTTGAAAGAATCTCCAGACATGAAGTGTTTACATGGCTCGGGGTGAGGAGTTTTGCTACACCACCAGTTAATGTCATTACTTGTTTCTTCATCAATTGATAAAGATTGGTGTAGGAATAAAGATAGAGAAAAGAACAGGAGTAGTAAAGAATTGAACTTATAAATTGTCATTGTGTAATGGTGTTGTTAGGGTAACGAGAGGAACTAGCTAAGACAACATTTTAGGCTGAGAAGGTTAGTGACTTCTTATACTAGTATAGATGGAAATTAATGGTAGGAACTGGAAGAGAAGTGCAATGTCAAATGACAGTTGGATTCTGAAATTTTGGGGTGGCAAAATAACAGTTACTATAAGATATGAAACCACAAATAAGAAAATTAAATCAATGTTCATATTCAAATTAAAATGCCGGTGTGTCCTTAATTTTGAGATCCTTGTTTAGTGGATCACTGAAAATGCACTCAATATTTAAATAGAGAAAGACTAATGATCCTTCTGGTTTTACGCTGAATTCATGAGTTTTATTAATGTCAATTATGTGAGCACAATCTCTCGAGTAAAGTATGAATTCTTCTGAACCATGCAGGTTGACCTTGTTGAGTTGCTTAACGTGATTATGTATGCGCCATTTACAAATTTCAACTAAGATTCAAATTAAAAGATTTCATACAAAACAAGAATCATTATGTCAAAAAAATTTCCCCACTTGATGATGATTGCTGGAGGGTAGTGCCAGCAAAACGGATAAAAACTAGAGTATCCGTTTAACCCCCAGTTAAAACGGTTTGGACAATAGATCAATTTAAAGCAGATCAAATATGAACCAATCTATGTCATCCGTTGTAATAACATCAATATATACTCACTGGTTCTTAATTTTATCAATCCAAAGGACATTTTGTATGCGGTCGGAGCTCGCCTACGACATAGAAGATCAGACTCGAACATGGTAATAAAGGACTGAAGATTGACCCTAAAACCCACCAGACTAGAATTCGGGATTGGAACGCCTGCATTCGAGAAGATCGAGGACGTGATCCCGCAATCGATCCTAGCCTCGAACGAGCTCGAAGAAATATTGTTGGCATAACAGATAACCGAAATATCTGTGACGGTCGGATATTACGGCGAAAATCTCGGCACGTATCAATGAGGAACTGGCAATCAGCAAAGAGATTTTTTACCTTTTATAGAATTGTACCTAAAGTAATGATTGGTTATAAGTACCTTGTTATATATTTTGATGTTCTAACAAACTTAATATCAAGAACTAGATAAGGAACCTGGTACACATCTGGTCCACATTCTCAAGCGTATGGAAGTAACTAGACTTAAGCTGGAGATGTTCGTCAGTCTCTTTGAAGTTAAAGAGTCAACAAGGGGAATAGATAGACTTCAGTTCCTCTGGTGATCGTACCAGTCAACTCTCCAACAGCTGAAAAGTGACTACTTGCACATGCAACAGTACAACACAGTGCAGCAGTCACCTCCATTGGGAAGGACCTCGTACCAAAGTGGCTTACATCATTCAAGTGATGGCATCAATATTATATTAACATTAAACCAATGTCAAACTTGAACACTTAGAGAATTTACTCAAGCACTCCAACCATGATTAATCATCCAGTTAACAATTCCCAAGTGCATCAAGAACAAGAACAACACTGCTACGGACCAGTTCCCCATATCACGTGATTATATGTCCTTAGTTGAGTTGTAACTTTGTTAACATTATTACTTGTAATTCCTAATTAGCTTACTTAGAAGCATTGTGTAGGAAACACTTTGTAAGTCATAAACCCCTGTGTTTGTGTCTTGGCTAGAGTTAGTCAAGTTGTAAAGTCTTTGTAATAGAGTATCACAAAGTGGCTTGTAATAGGAGTGTTACAAGTCAGTGAGGGATTAAGGAGTTAATTCCTAGGTTACAATAGGTTGTAATCTAAACGTTTTTCTCAGTAGTGAAGCTGAAATCCTACAAGGGTAGGTCGTGGTTTTTGATCCCGTGAGTTGGGAATTTTCCACGTAAAAACTCTCAGTATCATTTACTTTCTGCTGTGTTTGTGTACTCTGTGGAAACTAATAGAGAACATGGTTCTCTATATAGTTTGATGGACCCTCGAATTCTATCAAGTAGGATTCCTCTACTATATAAAGGGGGTCTAATAATTCATTTAGTACATTGTAACACTCATTCCAAAGCAATACATTATTATTTCTCTCTTTAAGCTCTTATTCTTCTAGTGTCTCTACACCGATCGAAGCGCATTCGGCTAGAGGGTGGCTAACCTTCCAAGGCTGAAATTGTCCATTTCGTGTGGTTTGCATTTACTTTATCATTATTTATTTCAATTGCAATCTAATTTATCATCTTGTGTCAAGTAAATCCACGTATCCTTAAAACCACTTACAAATTCAATTGTTATCCGATTTTGAGGGTAAACAGTTTGGCGCCCACCGTGGGACTAAGGATAATAGTGGTTATTTGATACAAATCTCCATAACAAACACTGTTTTACACTTATTCTTTGAAGTGTCTCTGATTTCAGGCTAAATCTTAAAATGTCAAACACTCAGTCAGCACCCCTACACATTGACAATGAGTCCGGCCATCACGGCAAAAATAACAACATAGTGCCTAGTGACAAGGTACCACCCATTGATCCCATTTAAATTCCGGTCGTGGACCCCATTGATGCTAACTCACATGTGGCTATCAACACAAATATACCTACTGACCTCGAGAATAGAGTCCGGGATGGAGCCCGATCGGCGACTCAAATACAAAAACATTGGAGGAGACGGGATCAATTTACAAATGATCTTCAAAATGTTACATGCTCAACAGGCGGCGATAGCTCAGTTATAGAACAATCGACCCAAATGAGCATGTGACCTCCTACACATACACCATCAAAGGGAACGACGTGGAGGATGATGAGATCGAATCTGTTTTGTTGAAAAAGTTCGGGGATACCCTGTTAAAGGGAGCTATGATATGGTATCACAACCAACCTCCTAATTCTATTGACTTATTTTCTATGCTTGCAGATTCCTTCGTAAAAGCACACGCCGGGGGTATCAAGGTCGAGACTAGGAAGTCAGACATTTTCAAAGTAAAACAGAAGGATAATGAGATGCTCAGGGAGTTTGTATCCCGGTTCCAAATGGAACGGATGGACCTGCCACCAGTCGCAGATGATTGGGCAGTTCAGGCTTTTACGTCAACATTCAGAGCTCGTTGGCTTCACAATAGTTGAAACAGAACTTGGTAGAATATTCGGTCGTCACTTGGGCCGATGTCTATAACTGGTATCAGCCGAAAATTAAGGTCGAAGATGATTAGTCTAGGGCCCCTTCCGCATCCGTCTATCCTGTCAGAACCATCGACAGAGTCAAGAGAGATATCAATCGTGAATCGAGATCGAATAGGGATCGGTATCAGCCAAAAAATGGAGACCGAAGAAGCAGTGCGATCAGGAAAAACTCTATGAGAAATGAAATGAAAAGTGATTTAGGTCAGAGCAACCGAGGAATCATGAGAAAAGATAGTTTCGACAGGCCCATCGGGCCTAAAGAAGCACCAAGATTATCGGAGTACAACTTTAACGTCTATGTCGTCGCTATCGTATCTGCCATCGGACGCCTCAGAGATACCAGGGCTAGACCTCTATAGTATGATCCATCCCAAAGGGATACCAACCTAATGTGCAAATATCACAGCACTCATGGTCACAGAATAGAGGACTGTCGACAATTAAGAGAAGAGGTGGCCCGACTGTTCAACAACGGACACCTCCGAGAATTCCTGAGTGATCGGGCAAAGAACCACTTCAGGAACAAGGATTCTAATAAGCATACCAAGAAAAAAGAGCCTCAGCACGTCATTAACATGATCATCGGTGGAGTCGACATTCCCCAGAGTCCAATGCTCAAATGTACCAAAGTATCCATCACAAGGGAAAAATGGATTCGGGATTACGTACCGTAAGGAACCTTGTCTTTCAACGGCGAAGACGCTGAGAGGATCGTGCACCCCCACAACGATTTCACTGGTAATATCGGTACTCATAAATAAATCTCAAATTAAGCGTGTATTAATTGATCCAGGTAGCTCAGCCAACATCATCATATCAAGGGTCGTGGAACAACTCGACCTACAAGATTAGATCGTACCTGCGGATTCTGACCATTAATCACCGAGTCTAGCTCATCGTCACTAACCTCGAATATTTTTACCTGCTCAACTAGGTTGACATGCTCCTTCCGATCCACCTCCAGCTCAGTTCGGAGGCCCTTAGCCTCCGCTTCACGCTGCTCGTTGAGAAGTTTATAAGTATCCCTCTTCTCAGTAAGCCCTCGGACCTCGGCCTCAAGCTGGTTCAGCTCGTCCCGATATCGGAGAATGGTCTCATGATGAAGCAACAAGGCCTACAGACACAAAGAAAAAACATTAGGATTTTCTATAAATAATTCTAAGTACAAATTAAAGTCATCAAGAGATATATGAAGTTACCCAATTTTGCGCATGTTGTGCTTCATTGAACAGACAAGGTGCATCCACCTCGTTCATCTTGGCTTGGTATTCCTCGGTCAGCAGACACTGAAGGTAGTTGGCCACCCATATGGGGGGAGAAAGGACCTGGACATCCTCCGGAATGGAGATGATGATAGATTGCTTCCGGCCAGGATCCACACTCGGAGTTAGAAACCGGTTGATTAATTTCGGGCTTGAGGAAGGCCCGCTTGTTCCCAAATATGAAATTTTCTTCAGCACCTCCAAGTCACCCAATCCGGTGGCGTCCTCCGTGGTGGTATAATCCACGCCATCAAAAAAGCCGCAGAAGGGGTCGTCCGCTCCGTGGGCCTCCTTGTTGGAACGTTTCTTCACCATCTAGGCCTCCTTATACATGGACTTAGTGATATTCGGTGATGTCAATCATACCGTGTTCTTCTTTTGGGGCATTCCCACATCCCGGGAAGGTTCATCCATAGCCTCCTCGTCGGCCTCCCTAACTTGAGGCAAATCGTCCTCACCTCTCTCCAGTTCGGAGGCCCCTTGTCCCTCGAGCTGCGACGGCTGGCGGGCTACCAGATCAAATGCTTCTCCTTCTTCTTCGGAATCCTCCATCATCCGGTAGAGCGAGTCCGAAGATGGTGCAAGGGCGCTGATGCTTTCTTTGGATTTGCGCACCAGCCTTCGCCATGGTTTCTTCTTCTCCGAGCTCTGATAACTCGTAGCCCTCTTCCTTTTCTTCTTATCATCCTGTCTTGAAGTAGGGAACTCGGTGGGGAAGTTCTCGCCGTCGGATAGAGGCCTCAGTGTGACGTCCTTGGACAAACCTGCAAAAGAAAATGAAACAAGTGAGAACTTAATTACACGAGAGGAACCCTAATATTACTCGGGAAAGGAATCTCACCATGAGAATGGGCCTCCCACCGGCTCTTTGAAAGTTCGTTCCATGAGATCTCAGAATATGGCATTTGTAACACGATGCCCTCGGCCAACTCCTTGAGACGAGGGACTGCATTCAGGACCCGAGCGTCAGCTGCAGGGGCGGATGCAGTTCATTACCGACGGTTTCAATTTAACCTATAACTTTTGACGTAGAGTAAAAAGTTATATGTAAAAATTCATTAAATTACAAAAATAGTATATGAATCCATAACCTTTAAAATATAATAATTTCCATGCTAGAAACTTTAAAAGTTGAACCCATAGGATTTAAATCCTGGATCCGCCTCTAGACATCTGCACCACCACAAAACACCGATAAGAAGGAAGGAAAAGCATAAAATAAAATTTTATAAACGAAATTTTACTTAAATATATGTTCCACTTCTCGAGGAACAACATGCGATCAGCTAGGATCAAGTCCTAAGTCCTCACTCGGACAAAACAGCCTAGCCAACCTCGGCCCCGATCTTCATCAATACTCGAACGGGACTTTACTAGCCTGACGCACAAGATTGATCAGTCCCCCCCAAATATTTGGGGACTGTATAGGCGCATGAGGTGGTCGACAGTGAATGAGCATCCATCGATCTTACTCACGAAGAACCGAAGAAGGATCACGATCCTCCAGAATGAAGGGTGAATTTGACCGAGGCATACCTTGTATCTTTATCAGAAGTCGATGATGACCGGATCCAATGAGCCCAGTGTAATAGGATAAGTGTAAACACTTAAGTATCCCTCGATGTGGGTGGTGATGTCTTCATCGAGTCTGGGAACCACCACGTGCTTGTCAACCCAATTGCAATCCTTTTTTGACCGTAGAGAGGACCTCTTCAGTGATCAAGCACATGTATCTTGAGACCTCATCACACCGTCCTTGTAGGGGGATGGTTTTTCCACCTTGAAATCGGCAGTTACCGAGCATCCTCCAGGGATGAATATTTTTTATGGGAGTTTCGGTACTGGTTTCTCGACAGCAGTACGCGAAACGGTATCCTCGGTAGCCGGCCGTGAGGTAGAAGGTTTTCTTTTTGGGGAATGATTTTTTAGGTCTTCGCTATTTCCTTGAAAATGAGGAAAAAATGGAAGTTAAAGTGGTGCACTTGATGGTTTGGGATGAAGACGAACAAAAAGTTCTTATAAAAGATCTCAAATAACCAGGATATAAGTTCCAGAAAGTATTAAAATTTCTAAAGTACGAGGACAAAAGGTTTGGATGAAAAGTTTGGATGAACAAATGAGAGGGTATTTATAGTTTTCAGCGACGGTTCCATCCAGGAGTGGCCGACTGGCAACTTACAAGCATTTAATGCCATAAAGAATTTGGAGCTCATGCCGTTTCTTGTCGTCTACTCTCTGAAAAATGAGGGGTCTATCTGTGTATGGTCGAAATTGAGCTCGCCTACAACATGGAAGTTCAGGCTTGGAACATGGCAATAAAGGACTGAAGATCGACCCTAAGTCCCACCGGGCTAGAATTCGGTGTTGGAACGCCTGCCTTCGAGAATATAGAGGACGTGATCCCGAAATCGATCCTAGCCCCGAATGAGCTCGAAGAAACATTATTAACATAACAGAAAACTGAAATATCCGTGACCGGTCAGATATTACGGCGGGAATCTTGGCACGTATCAATGAGGAACTGACAATCAGCAAATCAAGAGATTTTTTACCTTTTATAGAATTGTACCTAAAATAGGATTCTTATACTATATAAAGGGGGTCTAATAATTCATTTAGTACATTGTAACACACATTCCAAAGCAATACATTATTATTTCTCTCTTTAAGATCTTATTCTTCTATGTCTCGACACCGATCGAAGCGCATTCGGCTCGAGAGTGGAAACCCTTCCAAGGTTGAAATTGTCCAATTCGTGTGGTTTGCATTTACTTTATCATTATTTATTTCAATTGCAATCTAGTTTATCATTTTGTGACAAGTTAATCCACGTATCCTTAAAACCAGTTACAAATTCAATTGTTATCTGATTTTGAGGATAAACACATTTCTAACCAAGATCATGGTCAAATAATTTGCCAATTAAATTCGTGGTTAAGATTCAAATCCAAGTACACAAGTAAAATAATGGTGCTAGTATAAAATTTCCTTTCTCGGTTTGCTTTGCAGCCATTATTTCATCTTCAGCTAAATATAAAATTGATCATGAGAGTACGTATTTTTATTAAATTTATGTCACGACCCGATTTTCCACCATCGGGACCGTGATGGCGCCTAACACTATACTTCCTACGCAAGCCAACATTAGAGGGTTACGATATTAAAACAATTAAAATATATACGAAGTTTTACTACCATCCAACATATAATACCAAAAATAACAAATGAAATAGTATACGATACTGCGAATATAATACTAATCTCTAGCTACCAGGGTTTGGAGTCACAATTCATGAACTACTAAGAATTTACTACAAGTATTTAGTTGAAAGAAAATATATAATTGTTTGAACTAAATAAAGCAAAAATTGAATAATAAGGAAGAGACTCCAGGAATCTGCGGACGTTGGCAGATCTACCTCATGTCTCCGTACGAATAGTCTGCTACAACTCAAACTCAGCTCGGACTAAGCTTGGATCTGCACTGAAAGTGCAGAGTGCGGTATCAGTACAACCAACCCCATGTACTGGTAAGTTTCGAGCCTAACCTCGGCAAAGTAGTGACGAGGCTAGGACAAGACCCCTTCTTGAGGTTCCTTGGAAGGGCGACGTAAGGCAAAACAATTGATGTCAGTGCAGCTGATGTCCGCCAACTGATGTCCTCTCCGTATGCTAGACAAGATTATCAGTGCCGTACGGGAAAACCGATGTCAAGAACAATTGAGATAATAGTAAATAGAATTGAAAGAAAACTTGATTGCATAAATGAAAGCTATTACAAAAGAAGGCAACGCAGTGTCGAGGGGGAGAGACACCACTACAGAGAATTTCTTGCTAGAAAGTTTTGATTGCTTGATCCCCCCTAATAATGCTTAAAAAGTTAAACCAAAGCTACAAGACTTGACCTAACTAAGCTAGAGGAACATAATGAAATTACATGGAATAAAACTACTCTATATTTACAATGAAAAGGACTTAGTTTCCTACAGGGTAGAAACAGGTCCGTTGTCAGTAACTTTGTCTTAAGCATCACGATCTGCGTGCGCGGCGCTGTTGGCAGCTGCTTGCGGCTGGGCGCTTGCGAGGGATATCGGTGGGGAGATAGAGGCACATGCGCACTTGTCACTTGGCGCAGCCAAGAACACGGGGCCGTCCGTGGCGCTAGGCATTGGGAGGTTTGCCAGTATGCCATGGGACGTGTCCAAGGGGTCATGGGGCATGGCTGGAAAGCCGTCCATGACATTCTCCCCAACCTGAGTTGGAGACGTCCTCGACACCTTATTTGAAAAATAATCTTCAATTAGGCTCTTATAGTCTTTGAGGTTTGTTCCTCTCTCCCAAGTATTCTCCTCTGCATCACACCCTTGTCATTTCACCAAGAACTCTTGGTGATCCTTCCTTGAGGCATGAATAACCCAATCATCAAGAATAGCTTCGGCACGCCTTTTTCCGGTTGAATTGGGGACTCGAATACTAGGTATTGTGAGTTGGCTCTATGAAGGATCCTCCGTGTATTCCCGAAAAGGTTTCACAAGACTAACATGGAAGACGGGATAGATTTTCCACCAAGATGGGGTATCCACCTGGTATGCAACCTTCCGAATGCGCATTTCAATGGACAAAGGTCCAATATATTTTTGAAATAGGCGAGGGTCATGGACCCCTGCAAACAAGTACCGCTTTGGGATTTTGACCATCACTTGTCTCCTACTTGGTATTCAACAAAGAGACGATTCTGATCAGCATGCCTCTTCATCCTCTTTTGGACTTTGACAAGATAGCTCCGCACTATCTCCAAATTTTGCTTCCATTCTTTTGAGAAGCTAGCAGCACGAGGATATTTTGACATGTTTGGTGCATTCACGGTGTGTGGGAGTAGCGGTTGATGTCCGGTAATAATTTTAAAAGCGCTTTTGTTTGTACTAGAGCTCTTTTGTGAATTGAAACACCGTTGAGCAGCATCCAGAAGCTTCACCCAATTCTTTTGTGATCCGATAACAAAGTGGCAGAGATATTCCTCCAACATACCATTGAACCGCTCCGTATGGCCATCAGATTGTGGATGAAAGCTTGAGCTATGACTTAATTTTGATCCGAGTCACTTAAATAGTTAGGTCTAAAAGTTGTTAGGCAAGCGTGAATCGCGATCACTAACGATGTCTTTGGGCAGGCCCTAATATTTGACGACATGAGAGAAAAAGAGTCAAGATGTATCTTCTACTGATATATATTGAGGTGTTGCAATAAAGGTGGCATACTTGGAAAACTGATCCACCATAACCAAGATAGTTGTAAGATCTCCGACCTTGGGCAATCCGGTGATGAAATCCAGAGACACGATTTCCCAAGGTCTTTTTGGAACTGCTAGTGGTTCCAAGAGTCCCGCTTGTGTCAAGCGGTCAGACTTGTCCTTCTGGCATACTAGATAACTCCTCACATACTGAGTGACGTCATCGACTATTTTAGGATAATAATATGCACGACGAAGTAATACCATGGTGCGTTCTTTAGCGAGATGGCCGGCCCACAGAGTGACATAACATTCCACCAGGAGGTTTTTTCTCAGATCTCCTCCTTTAGGAACATATATTCGGTTCCCTTTTACCTTCAGGAACCCATCCTCCATGTAGAACTGGCGAGTTTTGCCCTGTCCTACTAGATTAACCAAATACTGTGCAGCAAGATCCTTAATGAGTAGATCATATATCTGGTCTTTTATGGTGGTCGCTACTTTACTCCCCCTTAGGGTGGAGAGTAGGAACACTAATGCTAGGTCAGCTCTCCGACTGAGCGCATCAGTAACATGATTAGTCTTCCTACTTCAGTACTCCAAGTTGAAGTGAAATTCTGCTAGGAGTTCCTGCCATCGGTCCTGTCGTCCATTCAGCTTTGGCTGGGTCATAAAATGACTAACAACTGTGTTATCTGTCTTGACCACGAACGGGGATCCCAACATATAATTCCTCCAAAGGCGTAAGCAATGAACGACAGCCAGTATTTCTTTCTCATGGGAGGCATAGCGCCGCTCTGCATTCTCCAGCTTCCGGATCTCGTATGCTACGGGATGCCCATCTTGTAGCAAGACCTCGCCAAGAGCATAATTGGAAGCATCCGTTTGTACCTCGAATGGCTTGACCAAATTAAGAAGGGGAAATACGGGGCTACTAGACATAGCCATTTTTAATGCGTTGAAGACTTCTGCTCGTCTAGGACCCCAATCCCAAGGCGTGACCTTCTTGAGGAGTTCTGTCAATGGCACTGTGATAAGGCAATAATTCTTCACAAATCGATGATAGAAATTGCATAGGCGAAGGAACGCCCTCAAGGCGTGGATATCCTTGGGTGGCAGCCAATCTGTGATGGCTTGGATCTTTTGTTGGTCCATCTTGATCCGCCCTTCCTTAATGACATGTCCGAGGAAGTCGATTTGTTTTTGAACAAAGGATAACTTGGATAGCATTGAGTATAATTCATGCTCCCGCAACCGGGCTAGGAACTTCCGTAAATGCTCTAGGTGTTCTTCCAGTGTTTGGCTATAAACCACAATGTCATCCAAATAGACCACCACGAATTCGTCAATATTCTCTCGGAAGACTTGGTTCATCAGGGTGCAAAATGTAGCTGGAGAATTAGTCAAGCCGAACGGCATAACTAGGAAGTCGAACGACCCATATCTTGTCACGCAGGTCGTCTTGTGTTCATCGCCCTCAGCAATCCGGACTTGCCAATACCCTGTCTTCAGGTCAAGTTTTATGAAGACCGTTGCACTCCCCAATCTATCGAACAAGTCCTCCATGAGCGGAATAGGATACTTTTTATTCAGAGTGATTTTATTTAAAGCCCGATAATCCACACAGAGTCGTAGACTACCATCACGTTTCTTTTGGAAAAGCATAGGGGACCCATATAGGGACTTGGAGGGTACAATGATCCATGTGTCTAGCATATCCGTCAATTGTCTCCGAAGCTCGCTGAGTTCGGGTTGTGACATTCTATAAGGTGCCCGGGTAGGTGGCTTCGCACCTGGCACTAACTCAATCTCATGGTCCACAGTGCACCTAGGCGGAAGTCGCTTTGGCATATCCTGTGGCATGACATCTTCAAATTCCAGTAGTAGCTCCTTTACGGGTGTAGGAATGGGACCCGATGAGCGTTATACCTCTTCAATGCATAGGGTATCCAGGAACGGAGGTTTATGTCTTTTGACTCCCTTCTTCAGCTGCAAGGCCAAGATGTTTTCAGCGGCCATTTTCATGGGTATACACGGGATAATGCAGGACTTGGCTCCATTTTATCCCATCATCAGAAGCATGTCCACATATGGTACGGGCATGGTGTTGGTTTGCCTCAATAATTCCAGCCCAACTATCAACTCGAATTCATCTATGATCACCACGCGCAAGTTGAATTTTCCTTCATAAGGACCCATCTTCACTAGTACTTCATTGGCTATTCCACCTACTGACTGAGGAGGTGAGTTGATAGCCTTGACATGACCTCTGCCCTTTCCTACAATTATGCCAAGGCGCTCCACCTGTGTTGAGGCCAAGTAGTTGTGGGTAGCACCTGTATCTATCATCGCCCTAATGGGTTTGCCATTTACCTTCAGTTCAACGAACATCAAGGTCCTCTCTTGTTTAGTAGGAGTCCCTTCATTCGTCTTCTTTTTCCCTTTCTTGGGGATTGGGAAGGGGTACTTCTTCTTACTGATACCAGCACTGGCTCCCGCTAATGCCTCAGAAATAGAACCCACCATTGCATTGAAGACACCGACTGGTTTGGTCTTCTCCACATCGTCTGCTTCATCATCCTTCCCATCATCATAAGCTTGATGGTCGTTCATCTGTGCATGTGGGCATTCATTATTCCAATGTGTCCCACCGCAATTACGGCATCCTAAGGGAGGCTTTCTCCCCCGATCATTGTTGTTTAACATAGCACTGCTGCTGCCGTAGGAAGGAGCCTTAGGTTTGGGTGCACTTCGATCTTCCCCACTTTTGCTAGGGCCACAATTTTTAGTATGGCCTCTTTTGTATCTCGCTCGGATAGGTGGTTGAGGCCTATCCTTCCGAGTTTCCACTTGATAGTCCCCAAGGCATTCCGCTGCTTGGATCGCCTTGGGTAAGGTATCTACTCGTTGTCTTTGCAGCTACATACGGGCATAAGGTTTCAAACCTTCCAGGAATGTGAAGAGCTTTTCCTTGTCCCCCATGTCACGGATGTTCAGCATGAGCGCAGAGAATTCCCGCACGTAGTCCCGTATTGATTTGGTCTGTCAGAGCTCCCCTAGTTTTCTCCTTGCATTGTACTCAACATTCTCAGGGAAGAACTGTAGGAGTATGGCTGCCTTCAGTTCTTCCCATGCCTCCAAAGCATCTTCACTGGCCCTGATGGCTTCGTACTGCACTCACCACCAGAGCTTAGAATCACCCTGAAGATACATGGCAGCAGTTACTACCTTCTTGGCTTCTTCTAGGCCTCCCGTGGCATCGAAGTACTACTCGATGTCAAATATGAAATTCTCCACTTCTTTAGCATTCCGAGCTCCACTGTATGGCTTTGGCTCAAGAATTTTCAGTTTTTGTGCCATGCAAGCAAGGTTCACAGAACCCCCGATTTGATTTCCACCTCCTCGAAGCAAGCCTTGTAGAGTAGCATTAACAATATTGAGTTGGCCTGTCAAGTTGTCTATATTTTGCTGCATGGCAGTCACCCTGTCTTCCTCTTGTGCCCTGTATGCTAAATCCTCAGCACGCTCCTGTCGAAGGTCCTCTAATTTACCAAATATTTTGGTTGCCTCAGTAGCTTCCAGTTTGTCGGTTTCCTTCAGAGTCGCGACTAATGTTTTCTATGTCAACTTCGGCCTGGATCACTCTGCGGTCCAGGTCATCCAACCTTTGCACTAGGCTGGTTTGTAGTTCAGGCACCATATTTACAATGGGTCGTAATACGTCAATAGCCTCTTCGAGGGCCACAATGCGGTCCCCATGATTCACCATGGTCTGAAATGGTGGTAATGGTAATGCGTTCCCTCGTTAGATGTCGAGCCTAGGCTCTGATACCAACTATTACACGGCACCTTCCTGAGATTCCTTAGAAGGGCGACGTAAGACTAAGCAACTGATGCCAGTGCAGCTGTTGTCCGCCAACTAAGGTCCTCTCCATACGCTAGACGAGATTATCAGTGCCATACGGGAAAATCGATGTCAAGAACAATTGAGAGAACAGTAAATATAATTGAAAGAAATATTGATTGCATAAATGAAAGCTATTACAAAAGAAGGCAACGCGGTGTCGAGGGGGAGAGACACCAGTACAGAGAATTGCTTGCTAGAAAGTTTTGATTGCTTGATCCCTCCTAATAGTGCTTAAAAAAAATAAATCAATGCTACAAGACTTGACCTAACTAAGATAGAGGAACATAATGAAATTACATGGAATAAAACTACTCTATATTTACAATGAAAAGTACTTAGTTTCCTACACGGTAGAAACAGGTCCGTTGTCAGCAACTTTGTCTTTGGCATCACGATCTGCGCCCGCGGCATTGTATATGCGTGCGGCGCTGTTGAAAGCTTCTTGCAACTCGGCGCTAGCGAGGGATATCGGTGGGGCGACAGAGGCACATACACACTTTTCACTTGGCGCAGCCAAGACCACGGAGCTGTCTGTGGCGCTAGGAGTTGGGAGGTTTGCCAGGACGCCACGGGGCTCGTCCCAGGGGTCATGGTGCATGGCTGGAAAGCCACCCATGACAATAATCACATCACCTATACATCTCTTTCAACAACAAAACATATAGCAAGTAATCACATAGTCCCTATTCCCTCAAGCTAAAGTTAGGCACAACACTTACCTCGATTTCATAGGCCACTCACTGCTCAAGTACAGTTTTCCTTTTATAATTCACCTCCAACCCACTTTTATCTAATCATAATTAGTTTAAATCATCAATTGTCGCTAAAGGTATCAAATTTAACGAATAATTACTGATTTCCCAAATTTTTCCAAAAAAAAGTTAAAAACCAACCCCGGGCCTGCTTGGTCCAAACTCGAGGTTCGGACAAAAATTCGTTTACTCATTCACCCCCGAGCCCGAATATATAATTAGTTTCGAAATCCGACCCCAATTCGAGGTCTAAATTCCAATTATACAAAATTTCCTAATTCTACCCAAACCCCCAATTTCTACCATGAAAATCCTAGATTTTTGGTTGAAAATTGATGAAAAACAATGGGTAATTGGAAGAGAGTAGTTTAGAATCATTTACCAACATTTTGGGGAAGAACTTATCTCTTGATAATCGCCTCTAAGCCTTCTTGGTTTTGAAAATATGAGAGAATGGACAATTCCCGTTTTAGGTTCTGTTTTAAATTCGCTGGACAGGTCTTCTTCGCGTTCGCAAAGGACCTGTCGCGTTCGCGATGCTTTGCGGCAAGAAGGCCTATGCGTTCGTGAAGATCTGCTTGCATTCATGATGGTTTGTCCCCCTGACCATCTCTTTCGCGACCCAGTGGTCGCGCTCGCATAGAAGAACGTGACTCCCCTCCCTCAAGTCCCTTAACCTATCGCCTTCGCAGAAGAATTATCGGATTCGTGAAGGGTACCACCTCGTAGTGCTTCGCGTTCGCGACCAGTACTTCACGTTCAAGAAGAAGGATTTTTCCCTCAGCTTGGTTTACACTTGCAATCGTGAGAGAGGCTTCACGATCGTGAAGCACAAATCACCTGTGCTCCAGCAACAGCAAAGACAACAGATTTCTAAATTTAAAACATCCTGAAGCCTACCAGAAACTTACCCGAGCCCTCGAGGATCTAAACCAAACATGCACGCAAGTTTAAAAACATCCTACGAACCTGCTCATACAATCAAATCGCTAAAATAACACCTAAAACTGCGGATTTAGCATCAAAACTCATGAATTTCTCAAGAACACTTCAAAATTACAATCTTCTCAACTGGATGTCCGAATCACGTCAAACCAACTCCAATTTCTACCAAATTTCACAGACATGACTTAAACGTTATAATAGACTAGTACCGGGCTACAGAAAAAAATACGGGTCCGATACCAACGAGTTCAAACATTAATCAATTTCTTTAAATCCTTTTAAATTTCAGTCTAACAATTTTCATCAAGAACTCATTTCTCGAGCTAGGGACCTCGGAATTCGATTCTGGGCATACGCCCAAGTCCCATGTTTTACTACGGACCTTCTGGGACCGTCTGAACACGGGTCCGGGTCCGTTTACTCCAAACGTTGACCAAAGTCAACTATAAGTCATTTTTAAATCTCAAAAATTATCATTTCATATATTTTCACATAAGGCTTTCTAGATTCATGCCCGGACTGTGCACGCCAATCGAGGTGAATAAAAATAATATTTTTAAGGCTAACGAGCCCAGAATAGAGTCTTAATTCATAAGATGACCCTTTTGGGTTATCACAATCTCCACCTCTAAAACAAACGTTCGTCCTCGAACAGACATAGAAAAGTACCTGAACTGGCGAACAAGTGTGGATATCTACCCCGCATGTCCGACTCGGACTCCCAAGTAGCTGCCTCAATAGGCTGACCTCTCCACTGCACTCAAACTGAAGGGTAACTCTTTGACCTCAACTGACGAGCCTGTCGGTCTATAATGGCTATCGGCTCTTCCTCATAGGTCAAATCCTTTTCCAGTTGGACAGAGCTGAAATCTAACACGTGGGACAGGTCACCATCATATTTCCGGAGCATAAACACATGGAAAACCGGATGAACTGAGTATAACCCTGGAGGCAATGCAAGTCTATAAGCTACCTCCCCCACTTTCTCGAGGATCTCAAATGGCCCGATATACCTAGGGCTCAACTTGCCCATCTTCCCAAATCTCATAACACCCTTCATGGGCGATACCCGAAGTAGTACCCTCTCTCCGACTATGAATGACACATCACAAACTCTATGGTCAGCATAACTCTTTTGCCTGGACTGAGCTGTACAAAGTCAATCCTGTATAATCTTGACCTTGTCCAAGGCCTCCTAAACTAAGTATGTACCCAACAACCGAGCCTCTCCTATTTCAAACCACCCAACTGGTGACCTGCACCATCTTTCATATAATGCCTCGTAGAGCCATATGGATGCTCGATTGGTAGTTGTTATTGTAGGCAAACTCTGATAACGGCAATAACTGATTCCAAGAACCTCCAAAGTCAATAACACAAGTGTTGAGCATGTCCTCCAAGATCTGAATAGTACGCTCGGACTTCCCGTCCGTCTGAGGATGGAATGCTGTGCTCAACTCGACCCGTATACCCAACTCACGATGTACTACCCTCCAAAAGTGCAAGGTAAATTGCGTACCTCGATCAAAAATGATAGACACGGGCACACCGTGAAGGCGAACAATCTCTCGAATATAAATCTCTGCCAACCATTCCGAAGAATAAGTACTTGCCACAGGAATAAAGTGTGCTGATTTAGTCAGCCCGTCCACAATAACCCAAATGGCGTCGAACCTTCTTTGAGTCCGTGGGAGTCCAACAACGAAGTCCATAGTAATGCGCTCCCACTTCCACTCAGGAATCTCCATCTGCTGAAGCAAATCACGGGGCCTCTTATGCTCATATTTCACCTGCTGACAATTCAAGCACCGAGCCACATAAGCAACAATATCCTTCTTCATCCTTCGCCACCAATAATGCTGCCGCAGATCTTGGTACATCTTGGCAACACCCGGGTGAATAGAATACTTAGACTTGTGAGCCTCTTCAAGGATCAACTCACGAAGCCCATCAACATTAGGCACACACACTCAACCATGCATCCTCAAAACACCGTCATCTCCAAGTGTAACCTGCTTGGCACCATCGTGCCGAACTGTGTCCCTAAGGACCATCACGTGAGGGTCATCATACTGTCGATCTCTGATACACTCCAATAAGGAAGACCGAGCGACTGTACAAGCTAGAATATAGCTAGGCTCTGAAATATCCAACCTCACAAACTGGTTGGCCAAGGTCTGAATATCTTAAGCTAGCGGTCCCTTACCGACTGGAATGAATGTCAGGCTGCCCATACTCACTGCCTTCCTACTCAATGCATCGGCTACCACATTGGCCTTTCCCGGATGATACAATATAGTGACATTATAGTCTTTCAATAGCTCTAACCATCTCCTCTACCTAAAATTGAGATCCTTTTGCTTGAATAAATACTGAAGGTTGCAATGATCCATGAAAACATCACACGGCACGCCATAAAGATAGTGCCTCCAAATATTCAATGCGTGAACAATGGCTGCCAACTCTAAGTCATGGACAAGGTAATTTTTCTCATGAATCTTCAACTGCCGAGACGCATATGCAATCACCCTGCCTTCCTGCATCAAGACTGCTCCGAGCCCCATGCGGGAGGCATCACAATATACCATGAAAGATCCTGAGCCTGATGGCAATACCAACATCGGTGCTGAAGTCAAAGCTATCTTGAGCTTCTGAAAACTCGCCTCACACTCGTCCGACCATTTGAATGGAGCACCCTTCTAAGTCAACTTAGTCATTGGGGATGTTATAGATGAAAAACCCTCCACAAACCGACAATAATAACTTGCCAAACCCAAGAAGCTCCTGATCTCTGTGGTTGAAGTGGGTCTAGGCCAGTTCTTGACTGCCTCAATCTTCTTAGGATCTACCTGAATACCCTCTATTGATACGATGTGACCCAATAAAGCGACCAAATCCAACCAAAACTCGCACTTTGTAAATTTAGCATATAGCTAACTGTCCCTCAAAGTCTGAAGCACTATCCTGAGGTGCTGCTCATGTTTTTCCCGACTAGGGGAGTATATCAAAATGTCATCAATAAACACAATCATGAATGAATCCAGGTAAGGCTTGAACACCCGATTCATCAATTCCATAAATGTTGTTGGGGCATTAGTCAAGCCAAAAGACATCACCAGAAATTCATAGTGCCCATACCTCGTCTGAAAAGTTATCTTAGGGACATCGGATGATCTAATCTTCAACTGATGGTAGCCCGATCTCAAATCGATCTTTGAAAACACCTTGGCACCCTGAAGCTGATTAAACAAATCATCAATCCTCGGCAACAGATACTTGTTCTTGATAGTGACTTTGTTCAACTACCGATAATATATACACGTCCTCATCGATCCATCTTTCTTCTTCACGAACAAAATCGGTGAACCCCCTGGCGAGACACTAGGTCTAATGAAGCCCTTATCAAGCAAATATTGCAACTGTTCCTTCAATTCTTTCAACTTTGGTGGGGCCATCCGGTATGGAGGAATAGAAATGGGTTGAGTTCCCGGAGCCACATCAATTCAAAAATCAATATCCCTGTCGGGTGACATCCCCGACAGGTCTGCAGGAAACACCTCGGGAAACTCGCGAACAACGGGCACCGAGTCTATAGAAGAAACCTCAGCACTAGAATCGCAAACATGGGAAAAATAGGCCAAACACTCCTTCTCGACCATACGTCGAGACTTCATATAAGAAATAACCCTACTGGAAGAATGACCAGGAGTCCCTCTCCACTCCAATCGAGGTAACCTGGCAAAGCTAATGTCACTGTCTTGGCATGACAGTCCAAGATAGCGTAATAAGATGACAACCAATCTATGCCCAATATGACATCAAAATCAACCATATCAAGAAGCAAAAGGTATACCCTGGTCTTAAGAATCCCAATAACGACCACACACGAGCGATATACACGATCTACAACAATAGCATCCCCCACGGGCGTGGACACATATATAGGGAGGCTCAAGGAATCGCGAGGCACAACAAAATATGAAGCAAAGTAAGATGACACATAAGAGTAAGTAGACCCCGGATAAAACAGAACTGAAGCATCTCTATTGCAAACTGAAACGGTACCTGTGATAACAACATCGGAGGACTCCGCCTCAAGTCTGGCAAAAAATGCATAAAGTCGGAGCTGGGCCTCACCACCCTGAACCATGTCTCTCAGACAACCTCAAGCAGGCGGACCTCCACCTCTAGCGGGCTGGCCTCCAACTCTAACAATCTATCCCCTACCTCTGGCTACCTGACCCCTACCCCTGGCTGGCTGGGCAATTAGTGCGGCAGCTAGTGCTGGAACTATAACACGATAACCTTGATACTGAGAACTACCCGATGCGCGAGGGTAATATCTAGCAATGTACCTCGGGCCACCACAAGTATAACAAGTCTTCGGCTGCTGAGACTTTTGGCCGGTAAACTGACCCTGTCGACCTGTGTAACCACCCTGAAAACTCTCAAGAGGAGGTGCGCTGATAGGAGTTGGTTGATAAGAATAAGACAAGTAAGGGCCGCGACCACGTCGGGCACCATGGGATGCCTAAAGTGCTGAATGGAATGGCCTGGAAGAGTGGCCTCTACTAAAAGTAGCCCCACCTCCAGATGAGGCACCGCTAAATCCACCGGAATGACGAGGTCTCTTGTTTGACCCCTGACCTCCCAATCCAAGAACCACCTCAAATCGTCGGACCACATTGGTCGCATCCTAGAAAGAGATCTCGCTCCCTGTCTCCTTATCCATTTGCAATCTGATAGGCTGAGCAATACCCTCAATAAATCTCCTAACCTTCTCCCCCTTTGTGGGTAGAAAAAGAGTAGCATGACGGGCCAAATCCATGAAACAGGTCTCATACTGCTTAACAGTCATGCTGCCCAACTGGAGACGCTCAAACTGACGGCGGCGCTCCTCTCTAGTAGTAATAGGTAGAAACTTCTCCAAGAAGAGGTGTGAAAATTGATCCCAAGTAAGAGTAGGTGACCCAGATGGTCTAGTCAATAGGTAATACCTCCACCATTTCTTAGCAGAACCAAACATCTGGAAAGCAACAAAGTCGACCCTATTGGTCTCCAAGATACCCATGTTCCGAAGAACCTCATGACAGCTATCAAGGTATTCCTGGGGGTCCTCTGAAGTGGCACCACTAAAATGAACAGGGAAAAGCTTGATAAACCTGTCTAATCTCCATAAAGCATCGGAGGACATAGTCGTTCTGTCAACGAGCGGTGCTACAGCAACTGGCTGAACTACCTCAACTGGATGGACTACTGGGGTCTGAAGCCGAGGAGTAATCTGCTCCGGAGTGTGGGTAGCAGGAGTCTGAACTCCTCCTCCAGCCTGAGATACGGCTGCTGCCACAGGGAATGCTCCAGTCTGGGCTACACTCTCCATAAGGCCCACTAGTCGGACCAAGGCATCCTGAAGCACCGAGGTAGAAATAAACCCCTCTGGGACCTGAGTTGGTCCCACCAGAATGGCCTGAGCTGGAGCGTCTCCACTGAGCTCTATTTGAGGCTCCGCAGCTGGAGCTGCTGCCTGAGCACTCGGCTAAGTCCTGCCCCTGCCTCGGCCTCTGCCCCTTATAGGAGATTTTGTTGTTGAAGGATTTGGACAATGGTCAGCGGAAGATGAGGTACGTGTTCT
The DNA here is from genome assembly GCA_005239505.1 of Nicotiana paniculata. Taxonomy (NCBI): domain Eukaryota; kingdom Viridiplantae; phylum Streptophyta; class Magnoliopsida; order Solanales; family Solanaceae; genus Nicotiana; species Nicotiana paniculata. The sequence goes on along the minus strand of ML303335.1, from coordinate 70,518 downwards.
CGCCCTTTGTGAGAGAATAAGTGTAGAAGAGTTTAATCAGTATTGGGATAACAGGAATCGTACGACAGAGTTGAATAAAAGTGAACTTGTTCATAACTTTATAGCCTCTGGGGGATAAGTACAGACCTCTCTGTACCGATCCCTCATACTCTATTAAGCTTGTCCGTGAATTGTGAGACCTAGGCAACCTTGTGCTCTGAAACCAACTTGTCACGACCCGATTTCCACCGTCAGGACCGTGATGGCGCCTAATGCTATACTTCCTAGGCAAGCCAACATTAGAGGGTTACAACATTAAAACAATTAAAATATATAAGAAGTTTTACTACTATCCAATATATAATACCAAAAATAACAAATGAAATAGTATTCGATACTGCAAAAATAATACTAATCTCTAGCTACCCATGGTTTGGAGTCACAATTCACGAACTACTAAGAATTTACTACAAGTATTTGGCTGAAAGAAAATATATAGTTATTTTGAACTAAATAAAACAGCAACTGAATAATAAGGAAGTGACTCCAGGAATCTGCGGACGTCGGCAGATCTACCTCGTGTCTCCGTGCGAATAGTCTGCTACAACTCGAACTCAGCTCGGACCTAAACTTGGATCAGCATAGAAAGTGCAGAGTGCAATATCAGTAAAACCGACCCCAGGTACTGGTAAGTGTCGAGCCTAACCTCGGCGAAGTAGTGACAAGGCTAGGACAGGACACCACATAAAAACCTGGACATATATAATCATGCCATTGGAAATAACAGCAAATAAAGAATTAAAACAGCAATTAATGGGAAGGGGACATACAGTGGGGAATTTCAACATAAGGAGTGAGAAAAATGAGAAGGCAGAAATAGATAGTTATTAACAAACAAACAAATTAAGCAACTAAAATACAAAGAAAATTTGCACGACATCACCCTTCGTGCTTTTACTCTCAGCTTCACCAAATAACAAATAGAAATGCACGACATCACCCTTCGTGCTTTTACTCTCATCCTCACCAGATTATAAATAAGAATGTACGACATCACCCTTCGTCCTTTTACACTTAACCTTACAATATAAATAAATTATGCACGTCATCATCCTTCGTGCTTTACACTCTTCCTCACAATATAAATAAATCGTGCACGGCATCACCCTTCGTGCTTTACACTCTTCCCCACCATATAAATAAATTATGCACGGCATCACCCTTCGTGCTTTACACTCTTCCTCACCAATCACAAAATCATTAACAACAGATAAAGAGAAATCTTAACAAAAATATCAGTATTTCGTCATAATTACTTTCACAATTTAACGTCACTCTCGAATTAACGTTCATAATGTTATCCATCTCGATGGAACCGGATACAGTTCTCCCAACAGTTCAATAGCAACAATAAGCATGGATAATAGACTTTAAGACTACAAGAATAACAAGAAGGACTTTCACTCACATGTTATGACTCGACTACAACGTATAGGTACTCATCACCTCACTATACATCGCTTTCAACAACAAAACACGTAGCAAGTAATCACACAGTGCCTATTTCCTCAAGCTAAAGTTAGGCACAACACTTACCTCGATTTCGCAGGCCACTCACTGCTCAAGTACAGCTTTCCCTTTAGAATTCACCTCCAACCCACTTGTATCTAATCATAATTAGTTTAATATCATCAATTGTCGCTAAAGATATCAGCTTTAATGAATAATTATTGAGTTCCCAAATTTTTCCAAAAAAAAGTTAAAAATCGACCCCGGGCCAGCTTGGTCCAAACTCGAGGTTTGGACCAAAATTCCTTTGCCCATTCACCCCCGAGCCCGAATATGTAATTAGTTTCGAAATCCGATCCCAATTCGAGGTCTCAATTCCAATTATACAAAATTCCCTAATTCTACCCAAATCCCCAATTTCTACCATGAAAACCCTAGATTTTTGGTTGAAATTTGATGAAAAACAATGGGTAATTGGGAGAGAGTAGTTTAGAATCATTTACCAACACTTTGGGAAAGAACTTGTCTCTTGAAAATCGCCTCTAAGCCTTCTTGGTTTTGAAAATATGAGAGAATGGCCAATTCCCGATTTAGGTTATGTTTTTAATTCGCTGGACAAGTCTTCTTCGAGTTCACGAAGGACCTGTCGCGTTCGCGACGCTTTGAGGCCAGAAGGCCTACGCGTTCAGATATGCTCGTGTTCGCGATGGTTTGTCCCCTTGACCATTTTGTTTGCGACCCAGTGGTCGTGTTCGCGTAGAAGAACGTGACTCCCCTCCCCCAGGTACCTTAACCTATCGCGTTCGCGGAAGGCTGATCGCGTTCGCGAAGAAGGATTTTTCCCTCATCCTGGTTTACACTTTGCGATCGCGAGAGAGGTTTCGCCATCGTGAAGCACAAATCACCTGTGCACCAACAACAACAAAGACAACAGAATTTCTAATTTACAATATCCTGAAGCCTACCTGAAACTCACCCGAGCCCTAGGGGCTCCAAATCAAACATGCACGCAAGTCTTAAAACATCCTACGGACTTGCTCGTGCGATCAAATCGCTAAAATAACACCTTAAACTACGGATTTAGTATCAAAACTCATGAATTTCTCAATAACACTTCAAAATTAATATCTTCTCAACCAGACGTCCGAATCACGTCAAATCAACTCCGATTTCTACCAAATTTCACAGACATGACTTAAGCGTTATAATAGACCTGTACCGGGATCCGGAACCAAATACGGGCTCGATACCAATGAGTTCAAACATTAATCAATTTCTTTAAATCCTTTTAAATTTCACTCTAACAATTTTCATCAAGAATTCATTTCTCGAGGTAGGGATCTCGGAATTGGATTCCGGGCATACGCCCAAGTCCCACGTTTTACTACGGACCTTCCGGGACCGTCGGAACATGGGTCCAGTTTCGTTTACTCAAAACGTTGACCAAAGTCAACTAAAAGTTATTTTTAAATCTCAAAATTATCATTTCATATATTTTCACATAAGGCTTTCCGGATTCACGCTCGGACTGCGCATGCAAATCGAAGTGAATAAAAATAATATTTTTAAGGCTAACGAGCCCGGAATGGAGTCTTAATTCATAAGATGACCCCTTTGGGTCATCACAATTTATTTTCTTATAATGATACCCCTCCGCCACATTATTCAAGAAGCATGTACTCATATTATTCGTCACTCAACTTACTTTTTACCCTTAAAAAATATGGGCAGGTCGGATATTCTATCCATTTTGGTCTAACTCATTTGTAACCTTCAAGTTTCGATCCAACCCGCCTATTTGTCAGCACTACTGGAGAGCATGTTTAAATATTTAAGCGTTAACAAATATAGAGTGGACAGAAAGAAAGCCATTAACATGCATGTCTTGAGGTCCGTACATGTGATGCTTAACTTGATGCTCAAGCAGAGTAATTATAATGTGCAATTTAAGGAATAGAAGCTTAGTATTCTCCCTAATCCCTTAAGCAGATGCCTAAACAGCTATTTATCGGGGGATGCCCATGTGCTCGCAAGTTCTTCGGTGTGAAAATTCTAAGTAAGATGAAGAAAATCTAATCAACTTGCAAATTTTTTACCGATCTAATTTCACTGGGTGCGTAATGGGAACCCTTTTATTAGCTTGTTGCTTTTAAATATTGATTTAGGGTTAACTTTATGCAAGCGTTCAGTTAAACACCTTTGCCATTAGGTTACACGAACCGCCAGTAAGCTGACATCAAATGTAAAGGGTCAAATATCTACTTTCGGATATTGCCTACATTTAACTTTCGTTATACTATCCGACTAAATTTATCCTTATCACCAGCAAACTTTAAAAATTATCCCTTTGATCTGTTAAGTAATCTAAAATCTCTCAGTTTCCTTTTATTTAAATCACTTGTTGTTCTTCTCGCTCCACTATTTTCTGAAACTACTATTGATGTGAATGCTAAAGGTACTAGACTATACAAATTATTCATAGATATTTTAATTACCATTGCACCCACTTCTTTTCTTGTGATAATGAGTTTGGAATTGATTTAAAATTTTATTCATTTTTCAGTCACATACACGCCGTAGAATTCAGGGGGTCTATTTATTGTGTATCATATACAACTGTTCAGCATGTACGTACATGTATATTCGAATATATTTTATTATTGTCTGGTTAGTATAGAGTTGAATCGGCTAACTTAAAAGTACACAATGCGTAAGCATTTGATTAAAGTAAATTAGTTGAATTCGACAATATAAAGTCTCCATGAAACTTTAACTTCTATCACTAATACTTCCATAGTCTCCATACCTTTGGTGCAAAGAAGTAATTCAAGTTGGGTTATTATAAATAATTTTGGAATTTAGACAAGATACCTAATTTAGATTCTTCAATTTACTATGCTTTGTTTACTAACAATTGTATTATTTTAATATTTCTTTCTCTTATTTAACAATTGTAGTGGCACTTGACATTATAAACCACTTTGGAGACCCATAAGTAATCGATGAAGGATAAGTATATTTCCTGACAAAGTAAAGCGTCAGTATCTTATAACATCGTACCTACATCTTTTACTAGTTAAATTGTGACAATAGAACAACCTTACTTGTGCAAAATTATGCACATGCTACTACTATTTGTGTGAATCTAATCCTCAACCCAGGAAGATGGAGGGTAATTTAAATTTGCAGGTTTAATCTTTTAACTATACCTGTACCTTGACCTTTAATATTTCGATCGGCATAGGTTGTCTCGTTGGTCTTGTAGAACGTTGTATACCTCTAATTAAAAAATAGAAAAAAAAAGAACAGCTTCATTTAGCGGTTTGTTAGATTAGATGTAACACGAAACAAAGCTGGTGCAGTGTTAATTACTTATCTTGATTCCTCTGGCAACCCAATGACTTTGGTTTCAATGAACTGGTAACGATAAACCAGACTTTCATATATATTTTGCAACTACCGAGAGAATATAGGCTCAGAACTATATCGAGTGCGCATGTGATGTGCTCCGAGAAGCATGCTTGTTAATCGATAAATCCTCATTATTTAGTTTTTGATCAAAACCAATGAAATAATTATATTCATAATTGTACTGGGTAAAATTGGTCCGTAATAAATGATCGAATGATAAAATATCACGTAGAACCGAATACAAGTAAAAGACGATGTCAAGTAATTACTAGTATCGGGAACAACGGCTGGAGTTGGTATCGGATAAACCCCGAAGGGAGCCGGGTCAATGAGATAAGTTCGAATGTTTGTCATCGGATAGCATTTAATGAAGAATATTCTCTAACATTAAATGGACAGTCGTTGTAAAACATTCACATTGATGACATTCCGTTAATTACATATTCATCAATGGCTCCTTTATTGTAATTTCAGTGGGACTTGATCCTAGGATCTTGTTTCCCTAGGTATAGCTATAAATAGCAGGTTCGGTAGACATTGTAAGAGGGGAAATTCTTGGCAAACTTATATTGTATTACACTTTCGTTCTCAACTATAACAACTTTATTTTCTCTTTATATCACTCTTATTTTTGTCCGCGGAGAAGATGTTCTCGGAACAAGGCTTGCCATTTCTTCAATCTTAGCCGCTAAGTCTTAGTTTTAATCTTGTTCATTCATCATTTTTTGGATCAAATCAGATCGTTTGTCTATAAACCACGTAACAAATTCAATTGTACGGTTTTGCGGGTTAAATAGTTTGGTGCCAACTGTGGGGCTTAGACAATTGCTTAATTGAGTTGAACATTGCGTTTATGACTAACTTGTTTGATTTTTTCCTTAGCAAGAAATTAAAAATGACAGCCAATAATGTCAACATCGCAACAACATTGAGGGACACGAAAACCTACCTCAACATGAGGATTCAATCAGCGACACCTATAACGAAGGGGACGAGGCAACCCCGGTTCGTGAAGGGCAGCACCCCCGGCATGTACGGGAACCAACTCCCGATGACGCAGAAGAGGGACACGTTGCAGAAACAGTAAGAATCCTGAGAGAGCAATAGAAATCCATAACGGGGCATCTCTCAAGGCAGGATCAGGTGATGACGGAGTTGAAGCAAGCGTTGTCAGGCGCTTTTAACAATGCAAGCGGAAGGGGGTCCGATTCCTCTCGGCATTCAAATCAAATGGCTCAAAGGGTTGATAACAATACCCGAGGGGCGAGATTGGTTTCGATAGGGCCGGGGGACCGGTAGCATATCTGGTAACGATAATGGTAATGATCCCTTCAAAATCGAGCTCATGAGATTTATAAGGGAAATGAACGAACGGATGGATCAAAACGGGAAGGAATTTCACCCCTGAATGGATTAAATTCCGAGTGCGTAGCCAGTTTTAAAGGGCATGGATTCAAAAAAAATACACTATGTTGTTGTTCAAACCGAGCGCAGCACCAAAATTAATTTCGAAGAGGTTCAAAATGCCGGACATACCAAAATATGATGGGACTTTGAACCTGTAGGAGCACATCACAACTTATACAACGGCTGTGAATGGGAATGATTTTGCTTAACATGAGATCGAATCGGTTCTGCTGAAGAACTTTGGAGAAACCCGCACAAAGAGGGCCCTAACATGGTATTCACTTTTTCCCGAGCATTCAATTGACTCTTTTGAAATGCTTGTAGATTCCTTCATAAAGGCCCATGCCGGGGTTAGAGAGGTCCAATCCAGGAAGGCGGATATATTCAGGATTGCACAAGGTGAGTCTGAATTGCTACAGAAATTCGTTATCAGATTCCAGAAAGAGAGGATGTTGGTACCGGTCATACCAAACGAGTCGGTAACGGAGGTGTTCACAAAAAGTTTGAATCCGAGGAGCTCTCACACCTCCCAAAAAGCTGAAGGAAAGCATGCTCGAACTCCAAGTGACTACATGGATGGATGTTCATAGCCATTATGAATCGAAAATAAGGATAGAAGACGATCAGTTCGGGTTCCCGATATCAACCAAAGGGAGGGACCAAAACAAGATCCAGGATAAGTTCAAAAGCAACTTGAAGCAGACGGGCGATCTTCTAAAGGTCATTTTCTGCCATACGAGAGAACCGAAGGAAACGGCGGCAAAAGGTTCCAGTCTTCGGATAGGTTCGCTCCCGATAGAAAAATTGATCATGGTTGGAATAACAAATCGTTACAAGAAAAAGAGATATCGTGGGCCCAGGATTCTATATATCCCAGGTTATCAGATTACAATTTCAACATTAGTGTAGTAGATTTGTTATCAGGGATGAGGAATATCAAAGAAGTACGATTTCTGAAGCCAATCAGATCCGATCCCAGTGAGAGGGATCCTAACTTATGGTGAGAATATCATGGGACTCATAGCAACAGAACTAGGATTGCCAGCATCTGCGTGAAGAGGTGGCGACATTGTTGAAGAACGACCATCTCAGGAAGTTCTTGAGCGATTGGGCAAAGAACAATTACGGCCATAGCCGGGAAAATAGGGAGTCGTCGAAGATAACAGAAGCCCCTCCTCGGTTGACTATTAACATGATTTTTGGAGGGAATGAAATAACGATGTAACCTTCTTATCAGCCAAGAAAATAAAGATATCAGTAACCCACAACAAGAGACATCAGAAAATCACAGAAGATGATATCACCTTCACGGAGGAAGATGCCTAAGGACTTCGTCTACCATATAATGACACTCTAGTAATTTCTCTCAATGTCCTAGATTTTAGGATTAAGCGTGTTTTGGTTGACTCGGGATGCTCGACTAACATTATTTAATGGAGAGTTATGGAACAAGAAAAGTTAACTAGAAGTATCATTTTGGCAACAAAACTCCTTGTTAGGTTCAACTTGGAAAGTGTGACAACATGAAGAGAGATCCTGTTGCCCACAAATGTCGAAAAGGTAACCAAGACCACCCTATTCGAAGTGATAGATGGTAACATGAGTTACAATATCCTTGAAAGGCCATGGTTACATGAGATGAAGGTTGTGCCGTCAACATATCATCAATAGTTGAAATTCCCGACTCCGAAAAGAATTAAGCAAATAAGAGGAGACCAACTGACGGTCAGATAAATAAACCAATGCCGAATTCTGAAAGGGAAGGGAAGGATCCCAACAAATAGCAATTATCGAAACCAACGCCTTCTCCCCTGAATGAATATGAAGGTGAGTAGGCATTGAAATCCCACCAGGTCCGAGATACTTTCAGGTGCCGGAGGAGACATATTATAATGACTTGGCCGGTCATTTTGTGTAATTGCACTCCATTTTCTCTTTTTATGCTTCACACATGTGTGTTTTTGTTTTTATGACTTAAGGGGTTGATTGGTTTCGTTTCGGGAAGATTTGGGGTTGATTTTGACTCTTTGATTCTTGGCTTGGAAGCCTAAGTTGTTTATGTTGACCAATGGTTGACTTTTTATGAAAACAACCTCGGAATGGCATTTTGATGGCTCTAATATCTTTGTATTGTGATTTTGGACTTGGGACTATACCCTGAATCGAATCGAATGTCTTTAGATTGATTTGTGTTATTTTGCCAAAAATTGGCAATTTAAAGTTTAGAAGTTTGACCGTAATTTGACTTTTAGCTATCGAGTTCGGAAGTAGATTTTGGTATTTGGAATAGGTCCGTTATGCTATTTATAACTTGTCTGAAAAATTTTGTATCATTTGGAATTGAATTGATAGGATTCGGATGCTTAGTTGCAATTCTAGAAGTTCTTGAACTTTACTTTGAAATTCATGAGTTTTGGTGTCCAATTCATAGTTCTAGATGTTAATTTTGTGTTTTGATCACGGTCGAGAGTTCGTATGATATTTTTAGTCTTGTGTGAATGTTTGTTTTGGATCCCCAAGGGCTCGGATGAGTTTCGGACGTGATTCGGAATGGCTTGAACTGAAAATGGAATTGCTAGTGTGTTAGTGCTTAGTTATCGCAATTGTGAAGGTGATAGGGGTAGTCAGATGTTGCAATTGCGACTTACCCCTTTGCAATTCCGAAGTCATTAGGCATGGGTCTTGGGTCGCATTTGCGACGATTTGTTCGCTTTTGCGAAGGTGTCCAGCTTCGCAATTGCGAAGCCTTTGTCTCAATTTGCTATGTATATTGAGGTTGTTAGGCTTCTGATAAGTGGGGATTTTGACTGCTTATTAACACCTTTTTGTTTTTATTTTAGTCTGAAAGTATTGAATTGTGTTTCTGAAACTAATGAAATTGTGCAAATTGTAGGAATGTTGGAAGTTTGGTCTCCCATGATGAAATATGACTCAAAAAGAAGTGTTCCAAAGCACAAGGCAATAAAGGGAGCAGAAGCAGAGATGTGCGGTTCGCATAAGGAATTATAGGGACGCAGAAGAAATTGTAGACCGCAGAATTCCATCTGCGGCTGCAACCCAAGCTAAAGAGCCCAACAGGAGTTTGACAAATGTGCGAATCGCACATGAATTTTGCAGCCGCAAAACAGGGTCTGCACTGAAAAATATTTTCAAGTTCAAAGAATGTGCAAAAGACCAAGTCCTGTCGCCTTTTTGAAGTTCCATGTGCGGCTGCAGAATCCTCCTTCCTGCCAACTGAAGAAATTTGCGGACCGCACATGGAATTGTGCGGCCGCAGAACCTCTCGAGGGGCATTTTTGTCAGTGATTTTTTGCCCAATATAAATAGACAAGTTTCACAAATTTAGGTCAAGTTTGAAAGTTCAAAGCTGTTGTAGCCGTCTCTTTTTACCATTTTAGGAAGTTTTAGATTAGTTTAGTGTTTAAACATTCGATTCATCATTGTAATCTTTCATTATGAGTTTAATTAGATTTTCTTCTTTATTTTCTGCAATTTTCATTATGAATAGCTAGATTCTTACTAGGGTTATGACCTAACCCTAGTGTGTAAACCTTATGTGTATTTAATTTAATGCTTGTTTAAGATTGGGTGTTGATTATTTACCCTAGTTCATGCTTCAATTTTAGAATTAATGGTTGCAAACACTAACTCATGCCTTTTTGACTTAGTCTCTACTTGAGAAAGAGGGACCTAGTCTAGGTTAACTTGGCTAACAGTAAATTGGGTGAATTGAGAGATTGATTAGCCTAATTAAAGGGTTCAAACTAGAGATAGTAAGAACCCGACTTGAGATCATATCAACTATTTTGTTTGATACCTATTTGGACTTGAGAAAGCCAAATTAGGCAAAATCACTCTCTGATCGAGATGTATAGAGTAGGTAACATAGAGTTGAGAGCTATAATACATCCCAATCAATAAAACAAGTATTAATGTATTTAACCCATTAGGAAAACACCTAGGTCATGGTCACATCCCTAGGCTTTTAAACTATTTGGAAAAATACCAAAGACATCCATCTATAATCTATTTTCCTTAGCTTGCAATCATTAGAGTAATATAGTCAACTTTCTAAAAAATAAGAATTTGAGTTTTGAGAATCGATTTGTACTCGGATTTTGAAACTACTCACATATATAGACTCCTGGCATTATGGGTAGTCAGAATCTACCCTTGGACCCGGGTTTTGATCGGGCAAGTTCGGAGTTGAATTTTGTTGACTTTTTGGGAAAAGTGTAAAGCTCATGGCTTATCTATTGTAATTGTTTTCCCTTGCATTATTTGATTATATTAAGTCAATTTTGGTTAGATTTGAGCCGTGGGGAAGTAAATTTGAGGGGAAAATCTATCTTCGAGGGTTGAGTTGGCCTAGTTTAGGTAAGTACCTTGCCTAACTTTGTGTGGAGGAACTGCCCCTTAGGGTTTGGGATGATTGTGCTATTTGTGTTATGTGAAAGTCGTGTACGCAAAGTGATGAGTGGATACACAGGTTATATGTATAGTATTTGACGTCAAGCTTTCGAGCAGCTCTTTCAACTGCCGCCTAATCCCCCAATATTTTCAAGAACCGAGAGTCGTCCAGGTCTGTTTTAGGTTATATAGACTCTTTTCATGCCTTTAATTGAATTGTCATACCATGTTTTAATTCTCATTGTTAATCGACTCTTACATGTGTTAGTCTATTCCTACATGCCTGTTTGACTTTGTTACCACTTGTTCTACCTCTTACTCGATACCTTGCTCTTATACGCTTTAGTTGAAGTTATTGCCTTGTTACATCATTAATTCTTAGATTACTTTTACTTAAAGTTGTTATTTTGTGAAATATCTTCTTGTTGAGTTATTGGCATAGAAGTTGTGAAAATCGTTATCACATTGAGGCGGAGTTGTTAATTGTTGAGATATCTTCCTTGTTGAGAAATTCACATTCATTGTTCTTGTTGATGTTCTTGTACAATTGTGGTTGAGCCATGGGCTATTGTTGTGGAAACATTGATATTGTTGATTTTTGGCAGTTGTGGCATATGGGCACTTGTGGTGCGAGTTGTTTTTGTGTTTTCATATTGATATGCATGCGGTGGTATAAGGATAGGGATTAATGTACATGCACTGACATAAGGTGGGATTTATGTGCATGTTGCCAGTAAGGGAATCTCTTGAAGTCACACGACATCATAAGGTGGGATAAAGTGTGTGTAGATATTTCGAAAAAAAATATTTTCAAAACTATCTAAATATAAGGCTCACGCGGCAGTATAAGAAAAGATTGTGATTAAAATTGTGAAAAGTGAATACTAGACAGTACCTCGGTTGTGATTCTTGTTGTGCACTTCATATTAAAAAGGTTTATTGGCTGAACCGTTCTTGTTGCTTTTATGTTTCCTTGTCATACCAAATTTTTCCGTATTTGATTAATTGATGTTCTATTAATTGCTTCCTTCTTGTCATTTTTCTGCTTACAATTCTACCATTAGTTTCCATTATTAGACGGTTTTGTTATCATCTATTTCTCTATTTCCATTACTTCTCATTGTGGTATATTTGTTCCATTTATTATGTCTTAATACGTGCCTTGACCTAGACACTACTCTACCGAGGTTGGGGTTGATATTTACTGGTTACCATTATGGTGTACTCATACTACGTGTTTGCACATCTTTTGTGCAGATCCAGGTACTTCATATCAGGCTAGGCATCAGTGTCTTAGCTATACATCCCTGAGACTTCAAAGTATACATGTTTGGCATCTGTAGGCCTCGGAGTCATCTTTTGTCCTTATTTTGCTATTGCTTACTCTTTATGTTTTTATAGTGTACTCGTGTAGAGCTTATGATTTAGTTCTACAAGTTTTGGGAGTATGTTATAGATGTTTTATTTTGGATTTATTACGAGTTTTCCTTTGACTTATCTGGTTATCTTAGTTGTTAAATTCTGATAAGTATTCATGACTGTTAGGCTTACCCTGTCCTAGAGACTAGGTTCCATCACGACATCCTTCGGTGGGAGATTCGGGGCCGTGACAAGTTGGTATTAGAGCTCTAGATTCATAGGTGTTATGAGTCATAAGTAGATTTTTCCGTATTATTGGTTGAACCGTTCTTGTTGCTTTTATTTACGTGTCTATGCTTGTAGTAGATTCTATTATTGTGGATCGTGTGTATTGATCGTGTTTAGTTGTTATTGGTGGTTTTAAGACCAGAGTTGATCTATTATTACTCAGTATGGTAAACTTTGATGTGATTTTGGGCATGGATTAGATATCACCCTATCACACTATTCTATATTGTCACGCCAAGACTTTGAAATTGGCTATGCAAGGTTTACCATGGTTGGAGTGGAGGGGTACTTTGGAAAATATTCTTAGCAGGGTTGTGTCCTTTCTAAAGGCTCAGCGAATGGTTGAGAAAGGATGTGATGCATATCTAGCCTTTGTGAGAGAAGTATGTGCCGATACTCCTACTGCCGAGTCAGTTCTGGTAGTGAGAGACCTCCCAATTGTGTTTCCAGCAGATCTTCTAGGCATGTCACCCAATGGTATTGACTTGTGGCCAGGCACTCAGCCCATTTCTATCTCACCCTATCATATGGCACTAGCAGAGTTGAATGAGTTGAAGGAGAAGTTGTAAGGGTTGCTTGATAAGGATTTTATCCGGCCTAGTGTTTCATCATGGGGTGCGCCAGTTCTATTTGTTAAGAAGAATGATAGTTCTATGTGCATGTGTATTGATTATCATCAGTTGAACAAGGTTACAATGAAGAACATGTATCAGTTACCGCACATTGATGACTTATTTGACCAACTTCAGGGTGCCAGAGTATTCTCAAAGAAATATTTGAGGTTAGGGTATCATCTGTTGAAGATTCGGGATCTGGATATCCCGAAAACTGTTTCAGGACTCGTTACGGTCACTATGAGTTCCTTGTGATGTCATTTAGGCTGACCAACGCTCTAACATCATTTATGCACTTGTTGAATAGTGTATTCCAGCCATATCTTGATTTTTTTGTCATTGTGTTTATTGACGACATCTTGGTATACTCCGCAGTCGGGAAGATCATGAGAAGCATCTGAGTATCATGCTCCGCACCTTGAGAGAGAATACGTGATATGCAAAATTCTCAAAGTGTGAATTTTGGCTTGATTCGGTGGCATTTTTGGGTCATGTTGTGTCGAATAAGGGGATCAAGGTAGATCCGAAGAAGATTGAAGCAGTTTAGAGTTGGCCCAGACTGTCCTCATCTACTGAGATTCAAAGTTTTCTTTGTGTTGGACAAATATTATTGCCATTTCATGGAGGGATTCTCATCCATTGTTGCACCTATGACCTGATTGACCTAGAAGGGTACTCCTTTCAGACGGTCTGAGGAGTGTATGGAAAGCTTTCAAAAGCTTAAGGATGCTTTGACTACATCCCAGTGTTGGTGTTGCCTACAGGTTCAGGATCTTACATGGTGTATTATGTGGTGTTGATGCAAGATGGCAGGGTGATTGCCTACGCGTCTCGGTAGTGAAAGGTTCATGAGAAAAATTATCATGCTCATGACTTATAATTGGTAGCTATTGTTCATGCCTTAGAAGATTTGGAGGCACTATGTGTACGGTGTTCCATGTGAGGTTTATACCAACCACCGAAGTCTACAATATATGTTCAAGCAAAAAGATATAGTTTTGCGGCATCGAAGGTGGTTAAAGTTGCTTAAAGAGAATGATGTCACTATTTTGTAACATCCGAAAAGGCCAATATGGTGGCCTATGCCTTGAGTCGAAAAGCGGAGAGTATGGGCAGTTTGGCACATCTATCGGTAGCAAGATCCCACTAGCTCTAGATGTTCAGGCCTTGGCTAATCAGCTTGTGAGATGGATGTTTCGGAGCCCAGTTAGGTTATTACTTGCGTGGTTTCTCGGCCTTCCTTATATGGTCGCATTAGAAAGCTTCAGTATGATGACCCCTATTTTCTTGTCCTTAAGGACACGGTTAAACACGGCGATGCCAAGGATGTTTCTATCGGGGGTGGCGGTGCATTGCAGATACAGAGTCGGTTATGTGTACCCAATGTAGATGGACTAGGTGAGTTGATCCTTCAGGATGCCCAAACTTTGTGGTACTCCATTCATCCAGGTGCTACTAAGATATATCAGGATTTGAGGCAGCACTATTGGTGGAGAAGAATGAAAAAAAATATAGTAGAGTATGTAGCTCGGTGCCTAAACTGTCAGCAAGTGAAGTATGAGCATCAAAAGCCAGGTTGTTTGCTTTAGAGACTTGTGATTCCTGAGTGGAAGTGGGAGTGTTTTACCATGGACTTTTTTGTTGGGCTCCCATGAACCTTGAAGAAATTTGATGTTGTATGGGTAATTGTGGTTAGGTTGACCAAGTCGGCTTATTTCATTCCGGTGATGACTACCAATTCATTAGAGCAGCTGGGTCAGATCTATATCTGCAAGATTGTTCGACTTCATGGTGTTCCGATATCTAGTATCTCTAACCGAGACACGCATTTTTATATCATATTTCTGGAGAGTCGTGCAACATGAGCTAGGAACACGAGTTGAGTTAATTGCAGCATTCTTCCCCCAGACAGACAGACAGTCTGAGCACACCATTTAGATCTTAGAAGATATGCTTCGTGCATGTGTTATGGTTTTAGGGGGTTCTTGGGATCAGTTCTTGCCACTTGTAAAGTTCGCCTACAACAACAGCTACCAACCGAGTATTCAGATGGCTCCTTGTGAGGCCCTGTATGGCATACGGTTTCGTTCTCTAGTTGGTTGTTTGAGCCGTGTGAGACTAGGTTATTAGGCACATATTTGGTTCGAAATACCTTGGAGAAAGTCAAGTTGACTCAGGATCGGTTCGTACAACCTAGTCTAGACAGAAGAGTTATGTTGATCGGAAGCTCCATTATATGGTTAGAAAGCAGGTTTTGCTCCGAGCTTTTCCCACGAAGGGTGTGATGAGGTTCGGGAAGAAGGACAATTTGTGCCCAAGGTATATCGAACCTTTTGAGATCCTTGAGAGAGTTGCTGAGGTGGACTACAAGCTTTCATTGACACCTAGCTTATCTGCAGTTCACCTGGTGATTCATCTCATGTTTTAGACTTCATCTCAAACCAATTGGATAAGGATTTGACTTATATTGGGGAGGTGGTGGCTATCTTGGACAGACAGGTCCGAAAGTTAAGATCAATGAACATTGCTTTAGTGAAGGTTCAATGGAGGGGTCAGCCAGTCAAAGACGCGACTTGGGATACCGAGCATGAAATGTGTAGCCAATATCTTCACCTTTTCACAATTTTAAGTGTGTCTTTATGCCTGTCAAGAACGAACGTTTATTTTAAGAGGGGAGAATATAAAGATCCGGCTGGTCATTTTGTGTAATTGCACCTTGTTTTCCTTTTTATGCTTCACACATGTGTGTTTTTGGTTTTGTGACTTACGAGGTTGATTGGTTTCATTTCAGGAAGATTTCGGGTTGATTTGGAGCCTTTGATTCTTGGCTTCGAAGCCCAAGTTGTTTATGTTGACCAATGGTTGATATTTTGTGTAAATGACCCCCAAAACGGTGTTTTGATGTCTCTGATAGCTTCGTATCGTGATTTTGGACTTGGGCATGTGCCCAAAATCCAATTCAGAAGTCCCTAGGTTGATTCGTGTTGTTTTACCGAAAATTGGCAATTTGAAGTTTAGATGTTTAACCATAGGTTAACTTTTAGCTATCGAGTTAAGAAGTGTATTTTGGGACTTGGAATAGATCTGTTATCCTATTTAGAACTTGTCCGCAAAATTTGGTATCATTTGGAGTTGAATTGATAGGATTCAGATGCTTAGTTGCAATTCTAGAAGTTCTTGAACTTTACTTTGAAATTTATGCGTCTTGGTGTCCGATTCATAGTTCTAAATGTTATTTTTGTGTTTTGGTTGGACGAGAGAGTTCATATGATATTTTTAGACTTGTGTGGATGTTTTTCTTGGAGCTCCGGGGGCTCGAATGAGTTTCGAAGATGAATCGAAATGGTTTGAACTGAAAATGGAATTGTTAGTGTGTTGGTACTCAACTATCGCAATTGCGAGCACCAACCTCGCAATTGCAAAGGTGACAGAGAGTGGTATGTTGTCGCAACTGCGACTTACCCCCTCACAATTCCGAAGTCAGCAGGCCTGGGGTTTGGGTTGCATTTGCGACAATTTGTTCGCTTTTGCGTAGGCATTTAGTTTCGCAATTCTGAATCCTTTGTTGCAATTATGACGTATTGAAGTTGTCAGTGTTCGCAAATGCGATCCCTGGTTCACAATTTCGAGGGTTCACAAATGTGACATCTGCAGTTGGACAAAAGGGCTGGGAGTCATGGATTTTTTAACATATTCTCATAATTTAGAACCCTAGACTCCGTATGAGGCAATTTGGAGAGGGGATTTTCATCTATAAACATTGGGTAAGTGACTCTAATCAATTTGTAACCATACTTCATGATTATACCTTAGATTTAAGATCAAATTTATGTGAATCAAGAGGGAAAAAATGGAAATTTTGTCAAGTTTTTTGAAAAATGAGAATTTGAGTTTTGAGAGTCGATTTGAACTAGAATTTTGAAAACTAATCACATATATGGACTCGTGGGATTATGGATAGTCAGAATCGATCCTTGGACCCAGATTTTGACCAGGCAGGCCCAGGTTAACTTTTGTTGACTTTTAGTGTAAAGGTCATGGCTTTATCTATTGTAGTTATTTTTTGTTGCATTGTTCGGTGATATTAAGTCAACTTTGGTTAGATTTGAGTTGTGGGGGCGAATTTAGGGGAAAATCTATTTCTGATGGTTGAGTTGGCCTACTTAAGTTAAGTATCTTGCCTAACTTTATGTGTAAAAAATACCCATTAGGATTTGGGAATGATTGTGCTATTTGTGTTATGTGAAAGCCGCTTACATAAGGTGACAAGTGGATATACAGGTTATATGTGGTATTTGACTGGTTTAGGTTATTTAGACTCTTTCTATGCCTTTAATTGAACTGTAATATCATATTTTAATTCTCATTGTTAATCTATTCTTACATGTTCTAGTCTATTCCTACATGCTTTAGTTGACTTTGTTACCACTTGTTATACATCTTACTTAATACCTTGCTCTTATATGCTTTAGTTGAAGTTATTGTCTGCCTTATTGCCTTGTTGCATCCTTAATTGTTAGATTACTTTTACTTGAAGTTGTTATTTTGTGAAATATATTCTTGTTAAGTAATTGGTGTTGAAGTTGTGAAAGTCGTTATCACATTGAGGCGAAGTTATTAATTATTGAGATATCATCCTTATTAAGCAATTCACATTCATTGTTATTGTTAATGTTCTTGTACACATGGTGGTTGAACCATGGGCTATTGTTGTGGAAACATTGATATTGTTGATTTTTGACAAGTTGTAGCACATGGACACTTGTGGTGCGAGTTATTATTATGTTGTAATATTGATATGCATGTGGTGGTATAAGGATAGGGGTTAATGTGCGTGCGGCGGCATAAGGTGGGATTTGTGTGTGTGTTACTAGTAAGGGAGTTACTTGAAGCCACGCGGCGTCATAAGGTGGTCTAATGTGCGTGTAGATATTTCGAAAAAAATATTTTCAAAACTATCTTTATGTAAGGCTCATGCGGCAGTGTAAGAAATGATTGATTGAAATTGTGAAAAGTGAATACGATGTGATACCTCGGTTGTAATTCTTGTTGTGCATTTCATATTGAAAAGAGTTATTGGTTGAACCGTTCTTGTTGATTTTATGTTTCCTTGTCATACCGGTTACGTACGTATTTGATTAATTGAGGTTCTCATTAATTGCTTTCTTCTTGTAATTTTTATGCTTACAATTCTATCATTGGTTTCTATTATTAGACTACTTTGTTATCATCTATTTCTCTGTTTCCATTGCTTCTCGTTATTATCTATTTGTTCTGTTTATTATGTCCTAGTAGGTGTCTTGACCTGGCCTCGTCACTACTCTACCGAGGTTAGGCTTGATACTTACTGGGTACCATTATGGTGTACTCATACTACGCCTCTGTACATCTTTTTGTGCAGATCCATGTACCTCATATCAGGATAGGCATCAGTGACTTTGATATACATCCCGGAGATTTCAAAGTATATTTGCTTGGAGTTTGCAGACCTCGGAGTCACCTTCATCCTTAGTTTGCTATTTTTTACTCTTTATCTAGACAGTATTATACTAGGGATTCTAAATTGTACTCGTGTAGAGCTTATGAATCAGTTCCACCAATTTTGGGAGTTTGTTATAGATGTTCTATTTTGGATTTATTATGAGTTTTATTTTGAATTCTATGGTTATCTTAATTGTTAAATTCTGATGAATGTTAGGCTTACCTATTCCTAGAGACTAGGTTCCATCACTTTATCTTGCGGTGGGAGATCTTGGGTCATGACACAGATGCAACCAAGTCCACTGCAGAAGAACTCAAGCAAGTAGCTTTGTTCGGAAAATTCGTGGAAAGGAAATTTCACTTGGGAACATGACTCAATCCCAAACTCATGTCAGAATTTATGAATTTCCTTAAAACTAATATTGATTGTTTTGCATGGTCCCACTCGGATATGACATGTATCCCATTACAGGTAGCCGTACAAAAGTTAATCTTGGACCCAAATTACCCACCGGTGAGGCAAAAGAAGTGCCCAATAACCGAGGTCAGAAACAGGTTTGTTAAAGAAGAGGTAACGCGACTACTCGACATCAGTTAATCCGGGAGGTAAGGTATCACGAATGGTTAGCTAATGTATTTGTGATTCCAAAGAAGAATAACAAGTTTAGAATGTGCGTAGATTATAAGGACTTAAATATGGTGTGCCCTAAAGACTCGTTCCCATTGTCAAACATTGATCAAATGATTTATGCAACAACCGGGCATGAGTTAATGCGTTTCCTCGATGCTAACTTCGACTACAATCATATCAAGATAAATCCGGAGGATCAGGAAAAAACCTCGTTCATAGAGAACTTTGGCACATATTGTTATAATGTGATGCCATTCGGGCTTAAAAATGCCAGGGCCACTTATCAGAGGCTCGTGAACAAGATGATCGAGAAGCAAATAGGCAAAAACTAGAAGTATATACCGATGACATGTTAGTCAAGTCTTTGAATGCAGGTGATCATTTGAAACACCTCCAAGAAATCTTCGATATCTTGAGGAAGCATAACATGAAGCTCAACCCAGAAAAGTGTGCATTCAGGGTTGGCTCCGGTAAGTTCTTGGGATTCTTGATCCCACAGAGAGGGATCGAGGTAAATCCGATAAATAAAAGTAATAGAAGACATTCCAGACCAGCTAACGAGTGTAAAAGAAGTACAGAGGCTAACCGAAGATTGGCCACTTTAATGAGATTCATCTCTCAATCCTCGGAAAAATGTCATCACTTCTGAAGAATAAGAACAATTTTGAATGGACTCCAGAATGTCATCAGGCCTTGAAAGACTTGAAAACTACCTATTTAGGCCCCCGCTACTATCAAAATCGGGGGAAGGTGAACAATTGATGATATATCTAGCAGTCTCGGAAATTGCAGTAAGTGTCATTTTAGTCTGAGAGGATGAAGGTACGCAATTTCCTTTTTATTATTTTAGTAAAATTCTGTTAGAGGCAGAGACTCGTTATCCGCATCTCAAAAAGTTGGCCTTAGCTCTCGTAGTCACCTTTCGAAAGCTTAGGCCTTATTTTTGGTACCACCCGATAGTCGTTGACAACCTTCCCCTTGCAGAATATTCTTCACAAGCCTAAGTTGTCAGATTGGTTGCCTAAATGAGCAGTCAAGATTAGTTAATTTGACATTGAGTACAAACCCATGACTGCAATCAAGTCACAGGTTTTGGCCAACTTCGTGGCCAATTTCAGTCCCGGGTTAATGCCCCTAGCTGCTAAAGAAATGGTGTTGGTGTCGTAAGCAACATCAGGATTTTGGACCTTGTTTATGGATGGAGCTTCCAATATAAAAGGGTCTGGGCTCGGGGTAGTTCTAATCACGCCCTAGGGGAAATCTTGAGGCATGCCTTTAAGACTGTTCCGTTAACTAATAATGAAGCCGAGTATGAGGCTTTGGTTGCAGGACTCAAACTGGCACGGGGACTTGGCTCCGAGGTCATAGAGATTAAGTATGATTCCCATCTAGTAGTAAACAAAGTGTACAGTATATTTGACACAAAGGAGGAACAATTTCAGCAGTATGTGAATAAAGTTCACGCATTGCTTGCACGATTCAAGGAGTGGTCGATCACACACATTCCGATATAAGAGAACATGGAAGAAGACGCATTAGCTAATTTAAGGTCATCTATGGAGATGAAAGGATCTGGCTTCGATATTGTCCTTCAAATTCTACATTCGGTATTGGATGTGGATAGCTATTATGACAACCTACTCTGGGACTTGAGGAATGAGTTCGTCGAATATCTTCGGCATGGAAAATTGCCCGAAGACCCGAAGGCATCCTGGGCATTATGTACCAAGGCAGCTCGTAACTTCTTCATGTATGGGAAATTATATAGGAGATCGTACTAAGGCCCCTTGGCCTGATGTTCAGGGGCCTTGGAGGTGGACAACGTGATAAGAGAAGTCTATGAAGAAATTTGCAGGAACCATTATGGTGCAGATTCGTTGGTACTAAAGCTAGTTAGGGCAGGATACTACTAGCACTGGATGGAACAAGATGCAAAAATGTTAGTTCAGAAATGGGATAAATGCCAGCGCAATGCACAGTTGGTGCACCAACTGGCGGAACTCTTGCATTCGGTGTTGTCCCCACTGCCATTCATTAAATGGGGGATGGATATAGTTGGTCCACTGCCATCAGGTCTTGGAATGGTAAGTTTCCTTAAATTTTAACTGACTACTTCACTAAATGTGTTGAAGCATGTACTTACCACAAGATCGGTGAGCGCAAAGTGGTCGACTTCCTATGGGAACACATAATCTGCCAATTCAGAATAGCAAAGGAGATTGCATGCGATAACGGACCACACATCATAGACTCCAAAGTCATAAAATTTCTCAACGATTTGAAATCAATAGGATTACATCCTCACCGTACCATCCGAGCGATAATGAACATGCGAAATCAACCAATAAGGTGATTATCCAGAACCTCAAAAAGAGGTTAGAAGATGCTAAAGACAAATGGCCCCAAGAGTTACCAGGTGTGCTATGGGCATATCGGAGCTTAAAAGCAAAGAATGGAAAGATACTATAATCGGAGGGCCAATCTCCACTACTTCAAAGTAGGAGACTGATTTTGAGGAAGTTGACTCACTACACTCAAGAAATCAACTCAGAGAAGCTAGGTTCGACGTAGGAATGTCCTTATCGGGTTTCGGCTGTCACCAGTAAAGGTTCATACATATTAGAAAATTAAGATGGAGTCAAATTGCTCAGCAATTGGAATGTGTCTCACCTCAAAAGGTATTACTGCTGATGGATCTCATCAAATACTAAAATTAAGTCTACACTCTTTTCTTCTTTAACCAATTTTTGTCCCAATTGGATTTTCTAGTAAGGTTTTTAATGAGGTAGAAACGGAAATCATACTACGAAAGAAGCGTCATCGGCAAGACTAAGACCTTTAAATGAAAAGGCATCGAAATGATAAGCGGCTATGGGATGGTTAAATAATCTTTGGCTCGATGGAAAGTTCCTAGTGGGAAGCAAAACTTGCCCGAACCAAAGACTATGCAACAATTCACAAGTGTTTCAACCAACGAAGCAAGACTTCCAGTTTTCCAATTCACATATTTCACATTCGAGCACTAGGGGGAATAATATAAATTACGAAAACAAGGTTGTCACAGAAATAGGGGACTACGAGACCCGAAAACAATAATGTGTCACTGATATCGGAAACTGCATGGCCAGCCCCGTAGAAATAAGTTATACTTTTAAGCCATATGTATTGGCAGTTTCTTTTTTTAGCAACGGAATGCTTTTGTACTCTTAAAGAAAGAACGGATAAAATAAAGTCCTTTGATTTTTATCGTGTTTCTTGTCCAAACATTGAGTTAATATTATCATTTGAAAGCTAAAAAAACTTCAAATGCTTATGACAGAATGAACAGGAGACGTCATCTTCAAGAGCACAGTAAACACAAGAGGGACCTCTCTTATGAAACCCTCATATTAAAGGATCGATTCCGGAAGAATTTATGCCCTGAATCAGAAGTTATTGAATGAAAATGCATCCAAAGCGTTTTCAACGCAAAGAAAATATATATTTCACAACACTTAGACAAAAATCTTATTTATTTATCAAAGGTTCCAAACTCGATGAAGAGTTTGGAATAATCACAAAGTACAAAGAAAAACAACAAAAGGGAAAAAACCTAAGCATTATCGTCGTTAGAGCCCGAGGGAGAGAGGCCTCTGCATCCCCCCCCCCCCCCCCCCCGATGGAAGAGGGTGGATCCACTATTTGTTCGGGTTGGGACCTGCAATGTGATTATCTTCAATTTTATCCTCGGTTCCCAAATACTCGGAACCAGTGCTCGAAGAGTCGGTTGCATCAGGCTGAGCAGCGAGACATTCTCGAGCAATTAGCTCCAGTTAGCGGGCCTTGGCGATGCAATCATCAATATCGATGATGCTTGTTTTGGCCTCTTCCGAGGTTTTTCTCCTCATATGGTACATAGCATACGTCTTCTCAAACATGAGGGGATACTCTTGGAACTGAAGCTTTTCCTTAAATGTATCAACCTCACCCTAAAGGCCATCCTTCTTGGATCTCATGGCACCGAGGCTGGTATCAAGATCACAGGTTGTAGATAGATGGATTCGATTTTGCTCTATAATCTTCTCGAACCTCTCTTCTACTTTGGCCCTCTTTTCCTTGGCGGTGTTGGGCTATCCGATTTTGGAGCTCAAGGCTGCCCCCAAGTTATTCACTTGTTCAATAGAAGCAGACTCGCGCTCGGCAGCAGCAAGCAAGACATCTTGAAGCTTAACACACTTAGCCTTCGCATATTGGAGTTAAGGATATAATTGAGTGGCTTCTTTGTTGTGGGCCATCACTTATTTCTCACTTTGCTACAAACGGGCCTCAAGTTCGCCCGCGTCAGCATCCTTTACCTCCAACACCGGGATGCATGCAACAAGTTGGTCCCTTTCGGCCAACAGTTGATCCCGCTCGAAGGCGAGTCCATGCTTATCAAGGATCAATTTATGCAGGCCCTCATAAACAAGGAAGATGTCCTATAAAAGGAATATCAAGGTTAGAAATCTTGTTACATCATAATGATAGAAAATAAATTATAAGAAAGCAAGTATAGTACTGTGTCCTCATTATGCATTGCATTATTCAACAAACACTCCCCCGAGAAGGAGCATATTTTCTTCTTATATTTCTCTGAAGCCTGCGGCTTCAGGTAGTTGGCAAGCTCCACATCCTAGACAGCAGATGTCACTCCATCAAAATTGAGAAAGTAGAACTCCTCCTCCCTCGGGAATTTGGGGAAGGGGGTGAGTAATTGTGCCCCAAATTCCCATGTTCGGGAGACATTGGAGGAGAAGCATTCATCTCTCGAGCGTCTGTTGTCGATCGCAGAGATACAATGGGTATATGTGGTGAAGGTGCAACTGATATAGAGGGGGGTGAAGTTGTTGGCATTGAAGGTTGAGAAGCAACTGCAATAGGAGCAGCGCTAATTATTGGTTGCTCAGTATCTGAAAGCAGAAGAGGCTTGGGGTCTAAGCCCATTGGACTAGAAACAGCAACGGGGGAAGGACAACGAGAATTGGCTTTATCTACCGGATTCATCTCACCCCAAAGTGCTTGGACCTCTTCTACAGTGGGGTTTTGAAGCTCTTTCGGCTAAGAATCTGATTAAGCTGATGAAGAACATTTTCTCCTTTGAAGGGAAGCCTCTTCATCACTAGCTTCCCTGTCGTCTTCAATGACCACTGACCATGGCCTGCTCGGTCGTGGCCTTCTTTATTTTCTTATTTTGAGTCCCAGCCGGGGAAGAATGTCGCATTTTTGGTTGCTCGTTCTCTGGCTGGGGACTCCGAGAGAAACACCTCCACCAGAAGCAGATCCATGAGCACTGCTCCAAGCAAGGTTACTTTGTAGCACCCTTGCAGCCTCCGCAGGATTAGCCAAAACATCAACCTTGGGGCAGGTGGCAAAGCCCTGAGGATTCCCGAATCAAGGAAAACCGAAGTTAGCAAAGGTTACTTGTGTCCATACAGAGACGAAAGGAAGAAAGACTCAATTCACCATCGTTCTTGGACTTCCACCCATATTTGGGGGCCCATTCCTTCCATCAGCAGGTTTCTGGTGTTATAATGTCCAAAATCTTCTGAACTCATTAGTCCAGGCTTTGAACCCGCGGTGGTGTCCACCGAGTAGTTGAAACAACGGAAACAAAGAAGTCAACAATGACGGGAAACGATCTTTTACGAAGGAAAGAGATGAATAAATTACAAACTTACGTGAACGATTCAATGATTCAGAAACAGATGGAGTTGTGGCCGGGATGATATCTCTGGTTGCAATGATGACAAATTGTTTCATCCATCCACGGTCATTTTCATCATCCGTGCTGGTAAGAAGGGTGTGGTGGCCATGTTTGCTGAAATTTATTTCTCCCCCACAGAAGATTTTGGGGGAGTATAGATTCATCATGTGTGATAGGGTTAGGGTTTTCTCGGCCTTTGTGCACAACTAGTATACGCCAGCCACCGTTCGCCATATAGATATGCCTACTTGTGCTAAGCAGACCTGGTACCGGTGGGGCAGAACTCCAAAATCACGGGGTCGAGCCCTTCGCTCAAGGAAGACGGACCCAAGGTGAAGTGATATGTTTAGACATACGTAAAACATTCCTTGGTGAAGGTAACCCGCTTTATCATATCCAGCACAAGGGTGTTAAGGTTTGGGAAGTTGCAGTCCTCTTTCATAGTAGGAATGCTGGAAGGGAGAATATAGAAAGGGTACTTGCTAACAGCCCAAGTCAATGGGGACGCAGATGGAAACTTCTCTTGGAAGTCATTGGTGGTGCTAAGATATTTGGGATTGATGGTGCTTACTTTGGGAGCCTCAGAGTCAACATCAGTCTCTTTGTTTTTTTTTCTCTTCGGGCCTCCACCGAAGAGAAGACCGGAATTTCTAAAAGATTCAGTAGAAGAAGCCATGATAGTAAAAAGGTAGTAAAGGTTTTTAGAAAGTTAGAGAAGATGAGAGTTTTCTAAGCAGAAGAAGGTTGAATGTAGAGAAGATGGTAAACTTATGAAAGTTTTGGAAGTTAAAGAGGCAAAATGATGAGTATTAGTAAAGATATAGATGGCAAAAATTATGATCATGATTACCTCGAGAAATGGCGAATATATTGCTGAATTGTAGGGCAACACGTGTTTGGGGTATTAAATACGAGAAGACGTTTGTCATTTCAAGCATCAGATACTGCTTAGAAGATTTTCCGCCAAGAAAGGGATCTTCACCAACTTCTCAGTGACACAAAAATATGTCACCAAAAAGCATGGGGACTATCTGTATAAGGTAAAATTGGTCCGTAGTAAATGATTGAATGATATCATGCCACATGGAATGAATATAGGTAAAAGGTGACGTCAAGTAATACCAGTATCGGGAACAACAGTTACAATTGTTATCAGATAAACCCGAAGGGAGCCTGCTCAACGGGAATAGTTCGAATGTTTGCTATCAGATAGCATTCAATGAAGAATATTCTCTAACATTAAATGGGCAGCCGTTGCAGAGAATATTTGCATTCATGGACTGTCGTTACTTATTCATCAATGCCTCCATATTCTCATTTAAGTGAGGTTTGATCCTAGGATCTTGTTTCCCTAGGTATAGCTATAAATAGCATGCTCACTAGCCATTGTAAGAGGGGAAAACTTTATTTGCTCTTTATATCACTGTCAATTATAACAACTTTATTTGCTCTTTATATCGCTCTTATTTCTGTCTTCGGATACGCTGTTCTCGGAATCAGTCTTGCCATATTCTTCAATATTAATCGCTAAGTCTTATTTTTAATCTTGTTCATTCATTATTTTTTTTGGTCAAATCAGCTCGCTTGTTTATAAACCACGTAACAAATTCAACAGTACCGTTTTACGGGTAAACATAATTTTTATTACCATAAGAAATATCAATTTATTTAGTAAATATCATTTAAGTTTTACATGTTGATAATGTCAAATAAATTTATATAATCAGGCTTTCAAATTCAATTGCGAATGAGTTGTTGTGCTAAATATGTGTTAGAAACCTAGGGAAAAAAATGGTAATTAGTTAGAACTAGTAATATTAGACTTACAGTTACATATCAAAGTTTTTATACTGCCAAAGTGTTCAACTTAAATTCTTTAGTTAATCCACATATAAATAATAATTATTCAATACAGTTCAAATCTAAGAGACCTTAATTTCATACTTTCATCATAGATAAGTAGCTACATGGATCTGCCTTTTTTTTTTTAAATTCTCACTCGATATCCAATATTCTTATTGCGACCTATTAAATTTGGATTCACATCTGCACTCCCTAACAAATGTGAATTTTTACTTTATAGGGTGAAATATGATATGACATGTGGTCATCTAAAGGAAAGACACGTGGAACCGAAGACGGGGGTGGACGATGACCGAACGCAGCCATTTGCTTGTCAGCATAAGGGATAACGTTCATAAAGGTGTATTAAATGCTCTGTGCCCGGTAGCATTTAATAAAGAATATTCTACAGCATTAAGAGTGACGGGTCGTTATAGAGAATTTTGCATTTATGTTCATCGTGACATCTTCATCAATGACCCTCATAATTGACATTAAAGGAGGGAACAATCCTAGGACCTCCTTCCCTAGTCACAACTATAAATAGTAAGCCCAGTTATCATTGTAAAAGACACGAATTTTCTGGCTAAACTTACACTATATTCTATATAAAGCTTAATACAATTTTACTTTCCTGTCTTTTGATCTCATCATTGTTGTGCCCGGAAACCTTGTTCCCGAAGCTATCATCTCTGTAGTTTCATCTATATTTTAAGGCTAAGTACTGTACATTTCTTCAATTATTGTATTATTTCAGGATCAAATTAGTTCACTTATCTAGAAATTACGTATAAATTCAACTGTACCGTTTTATGAGTAAACAGTTTGGCGCCCACCATGGGACCTAGACAGCCGTGCAATTAAATTGATCCTTGCCTTTTTTTACTAACGTGATTTGATTATTTTGTCTTAAAAAATTCATAAGAAATGGCAGATAACAATGTTAACAACATGCACAACCCTGAAATTTGAGGGGATCAGCCTCATTTCGAGGATTCAATGGTGACACCCGCAATGAGGGGAATGACACCATTTCGGTTCATGGCAAGCAGTACCTTCGGTAGGTTCGGGAGACACCTCCTGATGATGCTGATGAGGAGCATGTTGTGGATGCGGTGAGGGTCCTTCAACAATAACAGGCAATCATTCTAGGCCATCTCACGTGGAAGGAAAAGGTTATGATGGAACTGAAGCAAGCGCTATTAGGCGCTTTGAATAATGCAAAGAGACAAGATCCAGTTCCTCTCGGTGTTCCCGCAAACCAAACAACGCAGAGAGTCGACAACAACACTCCCAGGGGTGAAGTTGGCTCCAACGGGGCTGGGGGAGCAGATTCGGTCTCAACAAAGAGAACAACCCGTTAAAGAATGAAATTTTACAATTTACGAGAGAAGTAAACGCCCGCATTGGACCAAATCACGGGCGTGCCACCGGTATTGAAAGACAAGAACTCAAAGAAGTATACTCAATTGCCATACAAGCTGAGTGTGGCACCAGAACTAATCCTGAAGCGGTTCAAAATGCCTGAAATGCCAAAGTATGATGAGACTTCAAACAAACAGGAGCATATTAACACATACACAATGGCGGTAGAAGGAAATGATTTAGCTCCTCACAAAATTGAATATGTGTTGCTAAAGAAATTTGGAGAAACTCTCACGAAGGAAGCTCAAACGTGGTATTCATTATTACCTGATCATTCCATAGATTCCTTTGAGATGCTCACGGATTCTTTCATCAAGGCTCATGCCAGGGCCATAAAAGTACAAGCCTGGAAGGCCGACATACTCAGGATCGCACAGGGAGAATCCAAATTATTACGAGATCTCGTTACCCGATTCCAGAAAGAAAGAATGTCGCTTCCGGTTGTCCTGGATGAATGGGCAGCTGAATCACTCACCAAAGCATTGAATCCAAGAAACTCAGACACTTCACAGAAACTGAAGGAGAGCATGCTTGAGTTTCAAGCAACAACTTGGCAGATATCTGCAACCAGTATGAGTCAAAGATAAGGATCGAAGATGACCAATTTGGTTCTGCATCATCGGCTAAAGGACGGGAAAAGAGCAGAGAAAAATCAAACGATGACTACGAACGGACAGACGGACTTCGAGGGTCGGTTTTTGCCTTACGAGCGGAGCGAAGGCCGTGGCAGAAACTTTCAGGCAAAAAAAAAGTTCACCGTTGACAAAGGGACCGATCGTGGTCGAAACAATAGATCACTTTAGGATAAAGACACGTCGGGATCTCGGGATCTTTCTTACCCCAAGTTATTGGAATATAACTTCAACATCAGTATAGTGGAGTTGCTGTCAGCCATGAGAAACATTAAAGAGGCATGATTCCCAAGATCTATGAGATCTGATTTCATCCAGAGGGATCCCAACTTATGGTGTGAATACCATGGGACGAACGGCCACCGAATAGGGGACTGTCGACACCTCCAGGAAGAGGTGGCAACACTATTGAAGAATGGTCACCTTAGATAATTCTTGTGTGACCGAGCTAAGAACAATTACGGTTGTAACAAAGATATCGCGGAACTTTCCAAAGCAGGAGAAGAACTCGCGCGCCAAACGATCAATATGATCTTCAGAGGGAATAATATTAATGGGATCACCTTTTCGGTTGCGAAGAATACGAAAGTATCAATAACTCATAGTAAAAGACTCCGAGAAGACGTTATCACTTTTACGGAGGAGGACGCAGACGAATTACTGCTACCACACAATGATGCACTAGTAATTTCTTTAAATGTGTTAGATTTTATGATTAAATGTTTTCTAGTGGATCCAGGAAGTCCGGCTAATATCATACAATGGAGAGTATTGGAGAAAACTAAACTCACAGGAAGCATTATTCCGGAAGCAAAGCTCCTCGCTGGATTCAACCTTGCGAGCGTGACGACCCGAGGAGAGATTTTTCTGCTCACGAAAGCTAAAGGAGTAATGAAAAAACTCTCTTCGAAGTAGTAGATGGTGATATGGGATACAATATCATCCTAGGAAGGCCATGGTTACATGAGATGAAAGTTTTACCCTCAACATATCACCAATTGCTAAAGTTAACGCCCAAAGGAATCAAGTAGATTAGAGGTGATCAACTGGCGGCAAGAGAGATGAATGCAATTTCGGTTTCCAGTAGTAAAGGGAAGGAGCACACGACATATCAATTACAGGAACGGGCACCTACTCCCGAACTAGAAGAGGTTAGCCCAGGAGCGGAGTCATCAAAACATTATCAGGTGCCAAGATATTTCCAAGTTCCAGAAGAGACGGACGAAATTAAGTCCACACCGGAGGAACTGGAGCAAGTTGCATTGTTCGAAGAATTCTTAGAAAAAAATTTTCATTTGGGGACATGACTGCACCCGGAGCTCAGGTATGGTTTTATTGAATTCCTTAAATTTAATGTTGATTGTTTTGCATGGTCGCACGAGGATATGAAAAGTATCCTGATGGAAATAGCCGTGCACAAGCTAAGTTTGGATCCCAACGTACCTCTGGTAAGACAGAAAAAATGCCTTATTGCCGCGGCCAGGAATAAATTTGTCAAAGAAAAGGTAACCTGCTTTCTTAATATCGGTTCGGTCTGAGAGGTAAGATATCCAGACTGGCTAGCCAATGTAGTAGTAGTTCTTAAGAAGAACAATGAATTTTTCATATGTTGTAGACTATAAAGACCTTAATAAGGCGAGCTCAAAATACTCGCTCCCACTGCCAAATATCGATCAAATGATTGATGCCACGGCCGGGCACGAGTTAATGAGTTTCCTCTATGCTTAATCCGGGTACAACCAAATCAAAATGAACCCAGAAGATCAGGAAAAGACTTTATAACGAATTTTGGTACATATTGTTACAATGTAATGCCCTTCGGGTTGAAACACCAGAGCCACTTATCAACGGCTCGTCAATAAGATGTTTGAAAAGAAAATAGGAAAAACTATGGAAGTTTATATACACGATATGCTCGTTAAGTATTTGAATGCAGATGACCACCTTAAGATTTTCAAGAAACATTCGACATCCTTAGGAAGCATAACATGAAACTTAATCCCGAGAAGTGCGTATTCGGGGTCAATTATTGTTAGTTTCTAGGATTCTGGTCTCACAAAGGGGAATTGAGGTAAACCCCAAAAAAATAAAGGTCATACAGGATATCCCAAATCAATTGTCGAACGTAAAGGAAGTCCAAAGGCTCATAGGAAGATAAGAAGCTTTGAGCAGGTTCATTTCCCGGTCCTTAAGATATTGTCATCGCTTCTTCACACTGCTCAAAAAGAAAGATAATTTCGAATGGACACCAGAGTGCCAGCAGACTCTGAGGGACTTGAGGAAGTACTTATCAACCCAAGCTGAGGCCCTACTTCCAATGCAATCGGATAGTTGTGGTGACTATTTTCCCTTTGCGGAACATCCTCCATAAACCCGAGCTCTCGGGCAGATTGGCCAAATGGGTCGTCAAAGTGAGTGAGTTCGACATAGAATATAACCCAAGAACTGCAATTATGTTGCAAGTCTTGGCTGACTTCATGGCCGATTTCAGTCGGGGACTACCACCTTTGGAAACTAAGGAGGCAGTAATGGTGTCGGAATCGGCATCAGGGGTTTGGACCTTATTTACGTATAGAGCTTCCAACATAAAAGGGTTCGGACTCGGAATAGTCTTAATCACGCCTTCGAGGGAAACCTTAAGGCAAGCCATAAGAACGATCCATTTAACTAACAATGAAGCAGAGTATGAAGCGTTGATTGCAGGGCTTGAAATGGATTGAGGTCTTTTCCAAGGTTATCAAAATCAAATATGACTCGCAACTGCTGGTAAATTAGGTCTACGGGATCTTTGATATCAAAGAAGAACGTATGTAACAATACGTGGTAAAGGTCTAGCTTTTTTGGCACGATTCCAGGAGTGGTCAATTACTCATATCCCGAGGGAGGATAACACAGAAGAGGATGCGTTAGCAAACTTAGGATC
This sequence comes from Nicotiana paniculata, assembly GCA_005239505.1. Lineage (NCBI taxonomy): Eukaryota > Viridiplantae > Streptophyta > Magnoliopsida > Solanales > Solanaceae > Nicotiana > Nicotiana paniculata. The sequence continues at coordinate 38,885 of ML303335.1, read as the reverse complement.
ATCGACAAAAATAAAAAGATCAGAGTCCAGGATGGAAGTGCAACTGATGAACTCAGTCCAAGATGCAGATGGTTACTATGAGGTAAATTCGACTAGTCTGATCTAGAAGTGGAGAAATGAAATAATCGACTATCTCGATCACGGGAAGTTGCTCAAAAACCCCCAAAGGATCACGGGCATTACGCACCAAAGCTGCATGTTATAGCTTCAAAAGAGTCCAATTGTATCGAAAATCTTTTGAAGGCTAGTTGGCCCGGTGCTTAGGAGTGTAAGAAGCTAATTTATGTCATGAGAGAAGTCCACGAAAGGATATGCGGCAATCACTCAGGCGTAGATTCTTTGGTGCTGAAGTTGGTAGGGGAAGGATATTACTAGCCTCGCATGGAACAAGACGCCAAATACTTCGTACGAAAGTGATAAGTGCCAACGCCACGCACCACTAGTACACCAACCGGAAGAACCCTTACATTCGATTTTGTACCATGGCCATTCATGAAATGGGGGATGGACATCGTCGAACCGTTGCCACCGGCTCCTGGAAAGGTAAGGTTTCTTTTAGTTCTAACTGATTATTTTTATGAATGGGTGGAAGCAGGTCCTTATCAGAAGATCGGGGAACGCGAAGTGGTCGATTTCCTGTGAGAAAATATAATTTGCAGGTTCGGAATACCAAAAGAGATAGCGTGCGACAATTGGCCATATTTTATCGGTGCAAAAGTTACAAAGTTCCTCTAAGACTTGAAGATAAAAAGGATCACATCTTCTCCTTATCATCCGAGCGCAAATGGTCAAGTCCACAAATAAAGTGATTATTCAAAACCTCAAGAAAAGGTTGGAAGAACCAAAAGGAATATGGCCCGAAGAATTGCCCAAAGTTCTATGGGCCTACCGAACAACGGCCAAATCGAGCACAGGAGAAACTTCTTTTTCCATATATATGGTGTTGAAGCCCTAATCTCGGTGGAAGTGGATGAACCCACTTTGAGATATTTTCGGGCAGATGAAGAATCGAACAACGAAGCAATGTTAATCAACTTAGAACTACTCGAGGAACAAAGGGACTTGGCGCATGTAAGAATGGCAGATCAAAAGCGAAGAATGGAGAGATATTATAATCGAAGAGCCAACCTCCATTATTTCAAAGTAGGAGATTTGGTTCTGAGAGAAGTAACCCAAAATACTCGGGAGCTCACGCAGGGAAGCTAGGTTCAACATGGGAAGGTCCCTATCGAATTTCAGCTATCACTGGGAAAGATTCATACGAGTTGGAGAACCAGAATGGAGACAAGTTGCCTAGCAACTGGAATGTGGCATACCTCAAAAGATATTATTGTTGATGAACATTATTCAAGCGGAAAGTATGTGCTGCACTCTTTTTTCCTTCGTTCAATTTTTGTCCCAATTGGATTTTTCTGGCAAAGTTCTTAATAAAGGCAACGATAGAAAACATACTGCGAAGACAGTAGTAATAAGACCTTTGATAGCAAGGCAAACAAACAAGCTTCTACTCGGGGACGGCTAGATAATCTTTGGTTTGAGAGAAAATTCCCACTGGGAAGTTATGTTTGCTATCGAACAAAGGTTACCTGACCATTCACAAGCACAAATCAAAGGAAGATTGTTAGATAGGCTTTTACTCGATAGCATGGATTCCTAAGGGGAAGTACGGTATGTTGCTGAGTTAAGGATTATCTAGCAGTTCATTGGTGGAATCTTTGAAGGTACAAGACTTCCAGTGTTCCAATTCTCATTCTTCGCATTCGAACACGGGGGGAATGATATGAGCATACGAAAACATTGACTGCCATGTCAATTGGGATACAAAAACCCAGAAACAAAATGCATCATCAGGATCAGGGACTGCATGAACAACCCTATAGAAACAAGTTGTACAAGATAGCCACAAGTAATGACAATTTCTTTTCACCATAGCATATGCTTATGTATTTTTTGAAAATAGAAGGAATAAAATGAAATCCTTTTGTTTTTATCTCGTTTCTTGACTAAACGATGAATTAACTTTTTCATTTGAAAGTTAAACAAGTGCTTCAAATGTTAGTGCCGTGATGAAAAGGAGAAGTCCTCTTCAAGAGAATCGTAAACATAAGAGGGCCCTCTCTTACGACAACCCTCACGTAAAGGGATGGTTTTTGAAGAATTTGTGCCTAGAATCAAAATGCCTTCGAGGAAAAATGCACCCGAAGACATACACGAAAAGACGCAATAAGTAAACTTGCACAAATACTTATAGAAATCCTCACGTAAATGGGATAGTGCACGGAACCAAAGTACTTTGAGGAAAATGCATCTGAGACTACATATAGTAAAGCGCGACAGAAAAACATGCACAGAATTCTTGAGCAAATGCAAAGGTTAAAGACTTGCATGGATATTCAAACGAAAGTAAGAATCAATTGACATGAGCAAAAATATGTCTTTATTTACAAGAACTTGCCAAAACTGTAAAATTATAAAATAGGAAAAAGAAAAGAAAATCTAAGTTGTTGTGTCTCCCGGACCAGGAGGAAGAGAAGTTTTCGCATTCCTCGGAGAAGTAGGTGGGTCCATCGATGGATCGATGTTTTCCGCAGTCTAGTCTTCAGCATCGTCGCTCTCCGATCCCTCTTCAGTTCCCGAAAACTCGAAACCTGAACCAGAAGAACCAAGGAGCATCAGACTGCGCCGGGAGTCCATTTTTAGCAGCCAATAGCTCTCGGGCCTTAGAAATTTTAGCATCAAAGTCAATGATACCAGTTTTGGACTCTTCCAAGGTTTTGCTCCTCATGGTGTAAATGGAATAAGTTTTTTCAACAACCAAGAAAGCCGCTCGGCTCTTGAGTTTTTCTTTGAGTTGGGTTACCTCGGCAGAAAGGTTTTCTCGGGCAGACCTAGCAGATTTGAGGCTGACATCAAGATCACTGAAAGTTGAACTAAAGAGCCTATTATGCTCGATACTTTTCCTGTACTTCTCTTCTAGTTGGACATGTTTCGCCCCCAAAGCAGCAAGCTCTTCAATTTTGGAGTTCAAGGCAGCATGTAAGTTAATCACTCTTTCAGCGGAGGCAGCCTCACGATCGGTTGCAGCAAGGACGGCATTATGGACTTCAACCCATTTGGCCCTAGATTCATCAAATCTGACCCTCAGCGGACAAATTACTTGGCTAAGGGTTACCACTTCTTGCTCACTTTTCCGCAAACGAGCTTCCAATACAACAGCCTCAATAGTTTTGGCTTCCAACTCTGAAAGGCAATCGACACGTGCGGAGGTAATCTCTTTCTTTTCACGAATCAACCTCTGAAGACCTTCAGAAGAAATAAAGTTGGCCTACAAAGTAAGAAGGGTAAAATTCAGGATATGCTTACACATAGAAATAGAAGAAGTAATAAAGGAAGAAAGAAACATGTCGTTGTGGCGTTGTTCAACAAACATTCTCCCGAGAGTGCCTGAATCTTTTTATAGTCTTCCTCTGAATCCAAAGGGTTCATATAATTAGCAAGCTCCATCGATCGGGATATCAAGTTGCATTCGGTAGAGACTGAAAGAGTAACATTCCTCTTTCTTTGTGGATCTTCAGAAGGGGCAGCATATTATTGCCCCAAATTCCCATGAACTGGGGACTGTGGAAGAGGAACACCTTCTTCATGGTTAGGTGCGAGAGATGGAGGTGATGTAGCAATTGCTGGAGGAAGAGTGGATGAAGATGGAAGTTGTTGACCCATGTCACTGCATAGTTTTGAAGATTGACAAATGGCTGACTAGTTGAACCAGGTCCATCAGAGCACACATCTTGAACTGAATAGCTGGCACATGAACCGTATATGCATAGGAGATGTTTGTGAATGTGAAAAATCAATGAACCAAGAGATTTTCTCCTAATGCGAAAAGGTTGCAAACTGATGAGTTGATTGAAGTCGAATTCAGCAAGGAAAGTAACAAAATAAAGGAAGTTGAGTTTGGTACGAATTATGTTCACCCAGGTAGAGTTGGAGATGACAAGATCAACAACTGACTCTATAAATACTTGATGTATTTCTTCTGGAAAACACACGCACAAAAGCTGAAGTGAATCAAAATCTGAAAGTAAAGTTCCCAGAGTTAATTTGCTAGCAGAATCATTGTGTGATCCAAAGGCTACAGTTCAACTAGAAGAACCAGTTCCATCTAATTTATTATTGAGTCTAGTTGATTGTAGTAGGAGTTTTAATATTGTATCTTTCAGATTTCATAGAAGCAATTGTAATAGGTACATATTGTTCAAGTTAGAGTTAACTTGAGGTGTGTAGAAATTAGCTAGGGGCTAGTTACTACAAAGGGATTAGAGTTAGTCCTAGGATTACAAAAGAGTTTATTTTGTAAGTTCGTTTGGCTCAGAGTTTTTAGTGAAGAGTTTGAGCAAATCCTACTAATGAGTAGGTCGTGGTTTTTTCACCTTTTGAGGCAGGTGTTTTCCACGTAAAAATCTCTGTGTTTTTACTTTACTGCTTTTTATTATTCCGCAACAGTAGTAGTTGGAACACCAAGAAGAACCAGGTTCTTCTATTGAGACAGCACTCGAAAATTGGGTACCACACAAAGTAACTTATCTTCTTGTGTGGTATTGACGTCTAAAACATCAATTGGTATCAGAGGAGGTTATCCTTGAAAGGCTAACACCTTGGAGAAGATCAAGATGAGTGCACCACCTTGAAATTGGGAAGGTCAATCAACTGCAAGACCACCACTCTTCAATGACCAGTATTACTCTTGGTGAAAAAATAGGATGAAGGATCACCTAATTGGAAAAGACTATGAACTCTAGGACATAGTAAATGATGGTCCTCTAGCTACCATGATGAAGATTGCTGAAGGTATAGATATACCAAAGGCAAGAGCTGATTGCACTACTGAGGATCTGAAGAAATGGGAGAAGAATGCAAAGGCCAAAAAGTGGCTAGTGTGTGGACTAGGTCCAGACGAGTACAACAGAATCCAAAGGTGCACCACTGCCAAAGAGATTTGGGATAAANATGTACACAAGGTTCACAACCTTGACTAATGAACTGAAGTCTCTTGGAAGAGTCATTCTTGAAGAGGACAAGTTTGAGAAGATCCTAACAAGGGTCTTGCCTATTTCTTGGGAAAGCAAAATCACTATTATCGAGGAATCTAAAAATATGGCAACCCTGAGATTGTATGAGCTGATTGGAAACCCCACTGCCTATGAACTGAGAAGGCATACAATGAAGATGAATGGTCCAAATAAGGAGAGGAGTCTAGCACTAAGAATCACTGAGGGAGAAGATCTGGAAGATGATGAGATGTCCATGATCACCAAAGAATTGAGAAACTTTCTCATGAGGAAGAAATGAATATTTAGAGGAGGAAACTACAACAAAGCAAAAGCTCCAGAAAGGCCAACCAACGAGGGATGATATAAATTTGGTAAGACTGACCATCTCATTTAAAATTGTCCTCAGTGGGAAGTAGAATGGAAAAAGGAGAGATATGAGCGAAGGAACACGTCCAGCCCAAGAAAACCACAATAAAGGCTATGGTTACTGCTTGGGGGGAAAATTCAGATGAAGAATCAGAAGATGGGGAGACTGAATATCAGGATATCATGGCAATTGGAGAATCTGACAAGGAATCACATGAAGAACCAGAGGTAAGTATCTCCCATCTCAAAAACAAAGTAAAGTTCCTATCTAAGGAAAAACTCTTTGAGTTGCTGCTTGATTTCATAGATGATTCTGAGGAAACAACCAAAGAAAAGAATCAACTATCTAAAGAATGTGCAATGCTAAAAGCAAAGTGCATGAACCTGGAAATCAGAGTCAGTGAATCTGAAAAGAAAAACACTAACTTGTTGAACCAGGTTGATCCACTTGAAACTGAGATTCTAGAACTAAAATCTGAAAATTTAAAGCTAAAGCTAGGATCAAGTAAAAAGGTTGTTGATTATTCTCATATCATGTTAGAAGAAAACATGGGAAAACTAAAGATAAGATGTATGCCAAGGATGAACAGATAAGAACTCTTAATTAAGAACTTGGCTAAGTCAAACATGAATTAGATCGAACTTGTAAATGGAATAAATCCTCTAACGCTCTGATATGGCTTCAAGAGAATCATAGTAGAAACAGGAGAGGGATTGACTTTAGAAGTCAATTTCCCAAGTGGGATCCCAAAAACAAGTATCTCACTCTTCCTGAGAATAAAATCTGCACTCATTGTGGTAAGACTGGGCACAACAAATATGAGTGTACTGCAAAAGAGTAGGTCAGTCGAAGAAATAAGAGGTTTGTAAAAGGGAAACATTGGCTACCAAATTGGGCCAGGAAAAATTTGATTCATCCATTCTCTCATAGAAAAGGACCCAAACTAGTTTGGGTTCTTAAGACTAACCTCTAATTCTTTTTGTAGGTTCAAGTGAGAGGAGGTATCCAGATTTGGTATTTGGATAGTGGCTGCTCAAAGCATATGACTGGGAACATGGAACAGTTCCTTTCACTTGAAAGTCTCAAAGGAGGAAATGTCTCCTTTGGAAACTTAAAGAAAGGTGAAATCATTGGGGTTGGTAAGGTAGGTAAGGATGAAACACGATCCATTGAACATGTGTATCTAATAGATGGCTTGAAATATAGCCTGATCAGTGTATCACAACTGTGTGACAGAGGTAACCTGGTTGCTTTTACTTCCACAAAATGTTTTGTGATTAACCTGCTTACTGACAAGATTGTTTTGCAGGGAAAAAGAATGAATAACATCTATGTCATAGACTTGTCCACACTGTCTGAAAATGAACTCACTTGCCTAAGTGTGTTGGACAGTGATCCCCTCCTGTGGCACAAACGACTTGGTCATGCGAGTCTAACTCAGCTTAACAAACTAGTCTCTAAGGACTTAGTGGTAGGACTTCCTAACATTAAGTTCAAGGAAGACAAAGTTTGTGAGGCATGTGCCAGGGGGAAGCAGGTAAGGTCCTCTTTCAAAAGTAAGAAAATAGTCAGTACCACCAGGACGTTGGAACTGGTTCATATGGATCTATGTGGTCCTATGAGAACTTTGAGTAGAGGTGGTAAGAGATATGTGATGGTGCTAGTTGATGATTTTTCAAGGTTCACTTGGACCTTATTCCTGGCATCTAAGGATGAAGCATTTGATATGTTCACCTCATTTGTCAAGAAAACTCAAAATCAATTAGGACATCAACTAGCATCAATAAGATCTGACCATGGTACTGAATTTGAGAATGCTAAGTTTGCTGAGTTCTGTGATGAACATGGTGTTAATCATAACTTTTCTGCTCCTAGAACCCCACAGCAAAATGGGGTTGTTGAAAGGAAAAATAGAACTCTTAAATATATGGCAAAACCATGCTTCTATCTAGCAAATTACCTCACAGCTTCTGGGCTGAAGCAATAAACATTGATTGTTACATAATCAATAGATGCATGACCAGACCTCTGGTAGAGAAAACTACCTATGAATTACTTAAAGGTAGAAAGCCCAACATATCCCACTTTAGGGCTTTTGGATACAAGTGTTTTGTACATAATAATGGCAAAGATTCCCTAGGAAAATTTGACCCCAGAAGTGATGAGGGAGTATTCTTGGGATATTCATCACATAGCAAAGCTTATAAAGTGTAAAATTAAAAAGAATTATGTGTGTAGAAGAAAGTATACATGTTGTCTTTGATGAAACTAACATTTTTGCTGAGAGACGGGAACTTGAAGATGAGGAGCTTAGACTGGTAAGAAGCAGTGATCACATTGAAGAAAGCATGGAAGGTGGAACAGGTGATGGACCAGGTTCAACTACCCCAAGCATCATGACAGGGNATATCAGAGTTCTCACCCTCTTGAGAACATCATAACAGATTTGACATCCGGAATCAAAACAAGATCATCCTTGAAAAATCTGTGTGCGTTTGATGCCTTTCTATCCATGATCGAACCAAAGAACATTGGGGAAGCCCTACAAGACACTGATTGGGTAAATGCCATGCACGAAGAGCTCAATCAGTTTGAAAGAAGTCACGTATAGGCACTTGGTACCCAAGCCACTAGATAGATCAGTAATTGGCACCAAGTGGGTCTTCAGGAACAAGCTCGATGAGGATGGAACTGTTACAAGGAATAAGGCAACATTATTTGTTCAAGGGTATAGTCAAGAAGAAGGAATTGACTATGATGAGACCTTTGCCCCTGTGGCAAGACTAGAGGCAATCAGATTTCTTATAGCATTTACAGCACACATGGAATTCACTCTTCATCAGATGGATGTTAAGAGTGCTTTTCCCAATGGCTATATGAAGGAAGATGTATTTGTCAAGCAGCCTCTAGGTTTTGAAAGCAAGGAGTCACCTGACCACGTATACAAACTCGACAAGGCTCTATATAGTCTCAAACAGGTACCAAGAGCATAGTACGAACGATTATCAAAATTCCTATTAGAACATGGGTACAAACGAGGCAAAATTGATAGTACCTTATTCTTAAAGGAAAAGGGTAAGAATCCCCTGGTTGTGCAAATATATATGGATGATATCATATTTAGGGTGACTTCTGAAAAATTGAGCAAGGAATTTGTTATGATAATGGGAAGTGAGTTTGAGATGAGTATGATGGGTGAGATAAACTTTTTCTTAGGCTTGCAAATTAAGCAAAACCCAAATGGAAAAATGATCCACCAACAAAAGTATGTGAAAGAGTTGCTCAAGAAGTTTAAAATGGAAGACTCAAAAGAAATAGACACTCTCATAGCCACAGCTATAAAATTTGATGTGGATGAACCTGGTCCATCTGTTGATCAGAAGTTATATAGAGGGATGATTGGGTCTCTATTATATCTCACTGCTAGCAGACCTGATATTGTGTTCAGCGTGGGATTGTGTGCTAGGTTTCAGGCAATCCAAAGGAGTCCCACCTCACTGCAGTAAAGAGAATTTCGAGATATTTGAAAGGCACCACTAATTTGTGCCTTTGGTATCCTAAAGGTAGTAATTTCGACCTCGTAGGATATGTTGATGTTAATTATGTAGGATTCCTGGTTGACAGGAAAAGTACTTCAGGTATGGCTCACTTTTTGGGTTCATTCCTTGTGTCTTGGGCTACCAAGAAACAAAATTCAGTAGCCTTGTCTACTGTTGAGGCTGAATATGTGGTTGTAGCCTCATGTTGTGCCCAGTTGTTATGGATCAAACAACAACTCATGGACTTCAGTATTGATGTGGGATGCATTCCTATTTTTTATCATAACACTAGTGTCATTAGTATGACGAAGAACCCGGTTCATCACAAAAGGACTAAGCACATAGATGTTAGGCACCATTTTCTACGGGATAACTATAAAAAAGGAATGATNTGGGATGCATTCCTATTTTTTGTGATAACACTAGTGCTATTAGTATGACGAAGAACCCGGTTCATCACAAAAGGACTAAGCACATAGATGTTAGGCACCATTTTCTACGGGATAACTATAAAAAAGGAATGATCTCAGTCGAATTTTGTGCTACTGATCATCAAATTGCTGATATATTCACTAAAGCACTTAGTAGGAAGCATTTTGAGAGAAACAGGCTGGAATTAGGGATGATTAAGATCACCTAATTGAAAAAAATATATAAATGAATTTTTTTTTGGCTAGAAAATTTTAATTAGGTACTTAATCAGATTAATAATTGCTCAGTATCATGTCTTTATTGCCATACTCTTGTGCCATGTATTAATATGATTCCCTAGATACTAATAATGTTTATCTATCTTTGTAAATTGAGGCAATTTAAAGATTTCTAACATGATGAACCTGGTTCATCTATGATGATTCATCTGACTGACAAGGTACTTACTCTTCTCCATATATTAATTATATTATAGTCACATATGAGCAGGATTCTATCAATATTTGGTTCATTCCAAAGTCTCTGTACTAATCCATAAATGAACCCGTTCCAAGGAGTCACATCAATACTCAATTAGCCTAGAAGTAGGGAACTCTTAACCGTCATATCAATGACACACCTACAACTATTAGACTTTCACTTGAATAAATTTTTTACCGTTGTATAATTAATAGCCATATCTTATAAAAGGCAATCATTACTCCTCTCTTCATAAAGCTACCTTCAAACCAAGTTCAACTCATACTACACAACCCAAAACTTACAACTCGTCCTTTCTTCCTAACAATACATAAAAATGCCTTCACCACCACCAGCTTCTTCGTCTAATTCCTCACCTAATCGTGATTACGATGGAGGACATTCTGAATATGTCTTCAATTCTCCATCCGTTTACAGTTCTGAATCACCAGAAATTACATCAACCCCTGAAAATACACCCATTCCTGAACCCACTCCAAACCCTACTCTTGCCCCCAAGAATCGTCGTGTTAAAGTTCTTGCCCGGAAATCTGTTGCTTTTGGGGCTAGGAAAAAATTCTTGGAGGATATTATTAAAGCAGACAAAGGTACTAAGTTAGATTTGTCCAGTGAAACCTTTAAATCAGCTAATGAGGAACATGCACCTGGTTCAACTCTGAAAAAGGTAATCTTGAAATCGATTCTGAATTTACTTTTGCTGATAAAATATTCGTGTTGGTTGGGTCTATTATTTATGTTGAAGTATCTGGAAGGTAGAAGGGTGGTAGAAAAGAAAGAATTCTTGAGAGAGAGGGAAAAGAAGATGTGAGAGGATCTGGGGAGGATGGTACTACGCTGGTTATCTGTGGTCTCATTCCTGAAACTATTGGAGAAAACGTCACTGATTTAGGGGGAAGCATAGTTGAGGAAGCTGTAGAAGGTCTTGCAAGTCTGAAGAAAGGAACAGATGAACCTGGTTTATCTGGGGAAGAAATATTGGCTGAAAGGCTGAAGAAACAGGGGGAGTCCTATAACCCCAAGAGAAAAAGGAGTCAGAAACCCAAGAAGGCAACTCACCCAGTTCCGTTAGTGAAAAGAAAAATTTCTGAAGTTGCTGATGTTCCTGCTCCAAAAGTAAGAGCTACTCGTAGAACTGTGAGAGATGAAGAAGAGAAACTAGAAAAGGCTCTGAAAGAGAGCAAGAAGAAGAGGGCAGCAAAAGGAAAAGCAAAAGATGGAGAGCCTATTGAGGCTATTGAGATTGAAGAGACTGCGTTGGACCTGGTCCAACAGGAGGAGCAGCCTGCTCCAGGTGTGGCTGAGACACCAAAACCCACAAAGGCTAAGTCTTCTTCAAAGAAGTCAGCTCGAATGTCCGTCACACCAACAAGATCTGTTAAGAGGACCAGGGCCCAGCCAAAGAAAGTGAAAATTGTTGAGGATGATGATGCAGACTGGAGTGGAGAGAAGGAGAAGGAAATACGAGAGGTGACTGAAAGAGTTACCATGTATGGAAAAGAACGATACTGAAGGGTAAGCTGATGAAGGATTTAGAGGAGCCTGGAATGCAATATCTGATGGAAACTCTAGAGGTGCAGGGCTGGAAGGACCTGGTCCTTCGCATGAAAGGCAGGCTGGCAAGAGCTGAGTTGGTAGAATTCATGGGGAATGCCATTGTCAGGGAAGGCAGGGTCACCTCCATTGTCAAAGGAATTGAAGTTCCCTTTGATGTTAAAGAACTAGGTGTTATTCTGAACATACCAGCTGAGGGCTATAAATTCACACAAGGTAGAGATGGCCTTGTCTAGATGGGATGGCCTCAGAAATCAAAATCACCAGGTTCTTCAGGGATAGTGAGAAGGAGATTGAACCCAAGCCGGTTTACAAGAGTAAAATGAAGCCAAAGCACAAGCTACTCTTTGAGTTCGTCATCAAGTTCCTACTGCTTCGACAAGAAATAAGGCACATGGCAAATTATATGGATCTTACCTTGATGGAATGCTTGTACAGGGGAAAGCAAATAAATTGGCCGGCTTTCATCATCCAACTCTTTGACAGAGTGGTGAATGGAACCAAAGCACACGCAATTCCATATGGCTTCATTCTGATAGCAGTGGTTGCACATTTTGGGGTTCCAGTAAAGAAGGCTGAGATGGCTACTGCCCAAGACTATTTTGGGAAGGAAACTTTGCTTACATGTGACTACAACGTCAATGTTCCTATGGATGAACCTGGTTCATCTAGGAAACAACCAGTCTACAGCAAAGTTAGAACTCTAGTGTAGGAAAACGAGATTAAGGATATGGAGATCCTTCGTTTGAAGTCTCGTGTGATTGAGGTTGAAGCTAAGCGGGATGCTCTTAGGGCTGAATTAGCAAAGGAGAAAGAAAATAACGAGGGTTTTCTTCAACAGATGCTTTCTCTCCTACAATCCAAGACCGCAACCTCCTTTGTACCTTCCCATCCTTTTCAGAGCTTCCAAAACCCCTCTTTAGACCAGTTATTCAGTTTCATTATTTTTACTCTATTTTTTTCTCATGGTTGGTTTGTTTTTGTTTTTATGTATGGTGTTGATAATCATTAATAATCAATGAATTTTGCTTCTAGTTATTGACTTGTCTCAATTTATTAGTTAGCTAAAATTTATTAGCTTCTTGTGTTTATTAATCATGCTTTGCACCTGCAGTTGTCTCAATGGCTATGAATAATAATTAATAAATCTAGACTTTGCAAACTTTTTGATGATGCCAAAAGGGGGAAGATATGTGCTGAACTTTTTCAAAAACGTTTTTTAAAGTGATATTTATAACCTAATGAACATGGATTCTCTATGATTAATGCTTAAAACCATACAAAGTGGTTGAAGTGTATACAGGATTAAGCACGGAGTTTGTCATCATCAAAAAGGGGGAATTTGTTGACCCATGTCACTGCATAGTTTTGAAGATTGACAAATGGCTGACCAGTTAAACCAGGTCCATCAGAGCACACATCTTGAATTGAATAGCTGGCATGTGAATTGTATATGCATAGGAGATGTTTGTGAATGTGAAAAATCAATTAACAAAGAGATTGTCTCCTAATGCGAAAAGGTTGCAAACGAATGAGTTGATTGAAGTCGAATTTAGCAAGGAAAGTAACTAAATAAAGAAAGTTGAGTTTGGTACGAATTATGTTTGTCACACCTTTTTTTTGCCACACAACCCTATTGCGAGGTTGAGTTAGAAGAGTTTTTCCAATTGAAGTTACGTTTTGAAAAGGGATTATTTATTATTTAGAGTCGCCACTTGGAATTGAGTTTTGGTGGTCCAACTCACCTTTTATTTGAATCCCCTTTCAAAAGGAAGGTTTGACTCCTAATTCATGGTCTACGAAAATAGAAAACTGAGTAAGCAATTTTGTTGATCGAAGGGATGGTGTAAGGCACCCCTCAAGTCTCGTGGTTCTAGCACGGTAGCTTTCATTAACTAATGTAAGGCTTAAATCAATTTTTAGCTATTCTTATATTTTATTGATTATGTCTTATTTATTACCGCTTAATTAATTATTGTATTTTTATTTTAATGTATTCACCTAGGTGCGGTACGCACACAAGGTATTCTTCTTTGAAGTTGGATGTTAAACCAAGGTACGGAAATGTACACATTGTCAAAACATAATTATTTTAAATCTAAAGGAATCGAGACGCAGAATGCGCACATGATCCTTTTATTATTTAAGCATATCAATTCAAGGTTCGGTTATGAACACATGGGCTAATATTTAAGGTACATCTAAAGTTTTTTTTTAGTATTTTAGAGTTGTTTTATATTTATTTGTCCAACTTTATTGTGAAAGATTGGACCAAATTAGTTACGGAGTAGATTACTAACATATTTATTATTTTTCTTCTTTAGTTGTAAAACTTATTCGTTTGGTACAAATTTATTAAACAACGCCATGACCCATTAGGATTTTTTTTGTGCATTTAGCTAAACCAAACCTGACCTCTCACGATTTAACTATTCCGCTAGTTAACAAATGTATACCCTCTTTAAGAAACAAACTTGATAAAAATAAATTAAAAACTTAAATATGGGAATTTTGTGAATGGAGATAATGACAACCAAGAAGGAACTACCAAATTATTAGGGAACTAACATATTGCAATGCTCACATTTACATAAAATACCCTAGCCTTTAAACTAATCATGAATCCATCAAGAAAAGATTTTGGCAAACAACTTCAAACAACAAACAAAAAAAAATCAAAGTTGAAGAAGTAGTCGGTAAGAAAAAAATGAACTTTTACTGTTAAATCTTATCAACATATACAGTGAAAGTGAATGTTCCAACAATATCAAGCGAACGGAGCATCGGACAAAAGTATTCAAGCTAAAAAATAATACTCGAAACAAATCCAAGAAACAAAAATGGAAATATAAAGATGAAGCCAACATTAATCAGAACCAACAAAACTATCTTTCATGTTCATGATGAAAATTCGAATATTACCTTTTTGTGAAGCTTTTTACAATAAAATTACAGCCACAATCTATTGATTTTCAAAGCTAACAATACTAACTTTTCTAGAACCTCGAACTCGAAACTGCCAACGAAATCTCAAACTCCGGCTTCGAATTAAATGACTTAACTAAACAGTTTCTTTTCAAGTAAATTTTTTACTCTAAACGAACCGTGCTCTTTTCTCTTAGTTGCTGAAATTTTTTTTTTTAATCCTCCTCCCCGTTTCAAGCTTTTTTACTCCATATCTATATGTGTGTATGTATGAGTTGAGGCTCTACATGTGCAGGTGGTTGACACAAATATTTTTGATCGTGTGTGTGTGCCAGTCATTGTGTGGGAGTGGAGTGTAGGATGAGATATATTAGGAGTGGGAGTGGGAGTCGGAGTGTAGGATGAGATATCGTGTGTGCGTGCCAGTCATTGTGTTGGTGGTTGACACAAATAAAAAAAGTTGTTTTGTTTTGTAGAAGATAAATAAAATTAAGAAGATAATAAGATTAATTTACATTTCTTACAATATAGAAAAATCATATATATTTACATGTACTTTAAGTGATATTAAGAAAAATACTACTAACTTATTATAATTCTAATAAATAGAAAAATAAATAAACATGTATCCTAAGAATGTTAATATATTCTTTCTAGTTTTTAACTTTCTTAGATAAAACCTATTAAGAGTAAGATAAAAAATTTAAATATTAAGATTAGACCTAAAAGAAATATGTATATCAAAATAGTATAGAATTTGGGTGTGGTCAAAAATTAGTTGTTCACAGCATGCCCCTCTTTTCTTGGAAACATGAAGAGTTTTCAGGCAAAGAAAAATGAACACGGTGACTAATTTTTGACCGCACTATTATTTAAAAAGAAAAAGAAGATAAAAGAAAAAGGTGTGACGGAGCCTTGGTTTTTGGCAGCCTACATATCCGGGGTTATAAGGGAATCAAGTCACGTGTAGTTCAAGTGAAAGATGAGTGATGGAGTATGCCTATAGGGAGAGTCGAGCGAAGTTTTGTCGAGGTTCCGATCCGCGGTTCTGACTATTACATCAAAATGAAAAGAAAATTACATACTCGTGAAATCTAAGAGTTACAAAATTCCTATCTAAATGCCGTCTGGAGTCTTTTCTTGATTCTTGACTTGCTTCTCCCATTGACTTTAGATTGAAACTTGATGCTCTCGATGCGACAGACTATGAAACATTCTCACATGCTTGTTTCTTGATCAGATGATGAGAAGATGGATCTTGAGACTCTGTGTCTCCGCATGCATTATGTCCAAGCTAGTTGCGGCTGGTATGGAGATCAAATGTTCCACTTTCTTTGGCAAGAGCTGGAATCTTATTTTCGCGCATCCAATCCGTATTTTGCAGAAAAGCCTACAAGCCATCACAAACAAACAAAACGAACAAAAATTTCTGACTCAGTTTGCACTAGGAAATTTTTGTGAGTTATTGAAAACAAATTAAACTATCTTTGCTATTGCAGAATAAAGAATTGAAAAAGACTTTTTTTTTTTGAATGTAGGGGATGTCGTACCCTATGTTAACAAGAAGGAAGGCAACCAAGGGATGTAGTACTTTGTGTTGACAATAAGATGATGCTTTTGGCTCTTTAAGATTCTACTAGGGAATGTAGTACCCTATGTAGGAAGAAAATAATGAAGCCAGGGGATGTAGTACCCTGTGTTGGTGATAAGATGAGGCTCGTGGTACTCTGGAATGCTACTAAGGAATGTCGTACCCTATGTTGGCAATAAAATACAGTCATGGGATGTAGTACCCTGTGTTGACAATAAGATGATGCTTTTGGCTCTTTAAGATTCTACTGGGGAATGTAGTACCCTATGTAGAAAGAAAAGAATGCAACCAGGGGATGTAGTACCCTATGTTTGGAAATGAGACGAGGCTCGTGGCTCTCTGAGACGCTACTAGGGAATGTCGTACCCTATGTTGGCAAAAAGAAATACTAGGGGATGTAGTACCCTATGTCAGCAATAAGAAATGCAACCAGGGGATGTAGTTTCCTCTGTTGACAATGAGACGAGGCTCGTGGCGCTCTGAGATGCTACTAGGGAATGCCGTACCCTATGTTGGAAAAAAGAAATGCAACTAGGGGATGTAGTATCCTCTGTTGGCAATGAGACGAGGCTCGTGGCGCTCTGAGATGCTACTAGGGAATGTCATACCCTATGTTTGCAACAAAATGACACTTGTGGAACTCTGAAATGCTACTAGGGAATGTCGTACCCTATGTTGGCAAAAAGTAATGCAGCCAGGGGGTGTAGTACCCTATGTTGGAAATAAGATGAGGCTCATGGCTCACTGAGATTCTACTAGGGAATGTCGTACCCTATGTAGGCAAATAGTAATGTGACCAGGGAATGTGGTACCATGTGTTGAAGATAGGGTATTGATTCCCTATAATGAAACTAAGAATAACATGAGTACATGTATCTTAGGATAAAACTAAGGATTTGAGAACTTCACTTGGTGGTGTTCCTCTTTTCACGAATTGTTTCCTAAAATTGTTTTGTTCCTGTTCTGAACAACGAAAAATTTGTTAGTTTTAAAATGGTGGTCAGTTTGTGGCCTTGATTTCTTGAGCGACTTGACCTTGTGTCCATTACACTTGTTAGTACCACTGACTCTGTCGATGGTTGTACAAATTTCCGGGAGATTCTGTCATTACTTTCTGGAGATCTTCTTTCTCAACATCAAAACCTGACTATTTTGCGCTTATCACCATTTGTGTTTATGGTGCAAACAAACTTGCTCCCAGAACAACTTTTAACTGAGCAACTTTTGTTGACCCTTGACACATTGTTCAGTCCTTCAAGCCTTTTGCTTGTCAGGTAAAATCAAAGATGGCTTTATGCCTTTGCCCATGCATGTTCATGCCCAGAAAGTTTTGCTTCATATAACAGGGAAACTGTAACCGATTTTGTGGCCTTTTCTTTGCTTTGCTTTGACAAACTTAGACTGAAGAGGACTCAAAAAGAATAGTACGAAAGAAAACAAGAAAGTGAACTAATAGGTATTACAAGTTAATCAAGAAGTGTACCTTTCAAAGAATATAAATAGAAAGGACTTATCTGGAGGAATATGTTGACTTCAATGAACATGACATGCACTCTGAACCGTCTAATTCTCAAAATTTTTTGTAAACTTCATCTTGAAACCGAGTTCTTTGTCTTAACCATGCTTGGGCCATGATATATGAAGACCTTAATCGATCAACGATTCCCTTTGTGTGTTTTCACCAATTGACCTCTCTCATTTGCCTTTCTCTCAACTCACCATCGCCTTATAGTGCCCGTGAGGGTTTTCACCAATAAGACTCTTTCATTTTATTTCTCTCTCTTTACAATGGCCGAGGAATCATCATAATATACCAACTTAGCATTCTCGAAAGTTGATCAGAAGGTCTTAAAAAGGAAAGGTAAAAAGAACTACTTAACCGAATTACAACTTTTGGAACCATTTTGACGGAAAAAACCGTCGAAAATAAAATAAAACCATGGACCAGTTTCTTTGAATACTGGGAAATGTGAATTTATGTTTTAGTGTGACCGAACCCCAGAGTGAGGCTGCCTACGTATCCTTTCGGAATCAGGTCGGATGTAGTTCAAATAACATGAACTTGTTTTGATGATTTTCTTTTCTCTTCTTTTTTTTGATGATTTTTTTTTTTTTTGATTGATTTTTTTGTTTGTTTGTTTGTTTTTTGTTGCTAAGACCAAATACAGTGGTTCCAAAAGAGGGGAAAACAAAGAAATATAAACAAGGCTTCAAAGGGCTAACTAGGGTTGACCAGTGTTTGAGTGGCGAGAATGATAGCCTTTCGTCATCCCAACCTGAGAATGCTAAGTGTAAAAATTCCCCCATAGAGGCATGTCAGACATAGTATCTCTTGATCGCATCTGCATTGATAGATATGTCAGTCACCTTTCCTTCAATATCTGCCAAGTGTAGAGCTCCTTTTGTTAATACTTTCTTGACGAGGTAAGGACCTTGCCAATTCGGGACGAACTTTCCTTTTGCTTCTTCCTGGTGCGGAAAGATACATTTCAAAACAAGTTGTCCCACCTCAAATTGTCTTGGACGCACTTTTTTATTGTAAGCATGTGCTATTCTTTGTTGGTATAACTGACCAAAACAAACTGCCGCCACATGCTTTTCATCAGTTAAATTCAATTGTTCCAATCGGGACTTGACTCATATAGTGTCTTCAATTCCTGCTTCAACAATGATTCGAAGAGAGGGAACCTCAACTTCCGCAGGTATGACGCTTCAGTTCCATAAACCAATAAGTAAGGCATTGCGCCAACTGATGTATGGACAGTTGTCCGGTATCCCAAANTCAAACTGTCTTGGGCGCACTTTCTTATTGTAAGCGCGTGCCATTCTTTGTTGGTATAACTGACCAAAACAAACTGCTGCCAAACGCTTTTCATCAATTAAACTTAACTGTTCCAGTCGGGACTTGACCCATTCAGTGTCCTCAATTCCTGCTTCGACAATGATTCGGAGAGAGGGAATCTCAACTTCCGCAGGTATGACTGCTTCAGTGCCATAAACCAGCAAGTAGGGCGTTGCGCCAACTGATGTACGGACAGTTGTCCGGTATCCCAAAAGAGCAAAAGGCAGTTTCTCGTGCCATTGTCTAGACCATTGGACCTTCTTCCTAAGAATCTTCTTGATGTTTTTGTTAGCAGCCTCAACAGCTCCATTAGCTTTGGATCGGTAAGGAGTAGAATTGCGATGCTCCATTTTAAATTGTTCGCATACCTCCTTTATCATATGACTATTCAAATTAGCAGCATTATCTGTAATAATGGTTTTTGGAATACCGAAACGACAGATGATGTTGGAGTGAACAAAGTTTACCACTGCTTTCTTGGTGGTTGCCTTCAATGTAATAGTTTCCACCCATTTGGTGAAGTAATCAACTGCAACCAAGATGAATTTGTGCCCATTTGAAGCTTTTGGCTCGATTCGGCCAATGAAGTCCATTCCTCAAGCAACAAAAGGCCAAGGAGCCGAAATAGGATATAACTCTGAAGGAGGCGAGTGAATCAAATCATTGTGAATCTGACACTGGTCGCACTTGCGAACAAAATGAAAGCAATCCCGTTCCATAGTAAGCCAATAATATCCTGCCCGAAGGATTTTCTTTGCTAGAACATACCCATTCATGTGCGGACCACAAACTCCCGAATGCACCTCATTCATAATGATTTCAGCTTCTTTGGCATCCACACATCTCAACAAATTCAAATCCGGAGTTCTTTTGTATAGGATTTCCCCACTCAAAAAGAAACCATTAGAGAGTCGCCTAATAGTTCTCTTTTGATCCCTATTAGCGTGTTCCGGATATTCTCTTGTTTTCATATACTGTTTAATATCACGGTACCATGGTTCACCATCTGGTTCTACCTCAATGGTATTGCAGTAACCATGTTGATTCCGAATTTGAATTTCCAATGGGTCAATGTGAGTATTACCCGGATATGGAAGCATTGAGGCCAGGGTGGCTAAGGCATCAGCCAATTCATTGTGAAACCTGGGAATGTACCTGAACTCGATAGACTTGAACCTTTTGCTAAGATTTTCCACACATTGTCTATATGGAATGAGCTTGATATCTCGAGTTTCCCAATCACCTTGAGCCTGCCGAATAAGCAAATCTGAGTCTCCCATCACCAACAGTTCATGCACATTTAGGTTTATTGCCATGTTCAGACCCATGATGCAAGCTTCATATTTTACCGTGTTGTTTGTACAGAAGAAATGAAGTCGCGTCGTAGCTGGGTAATGTTGCCCAGTATGTGATATAAGAATTGCTCCAATCCCTACACCTTTGATGTTGACAGCCCCATCAAAGTAAAGTTTCCATGTTTAACTTTCATCTTGGACTACTTCTTTAATTAAATCAACCTCTTCATCTGGGAAATATATGTTCAAAGATTCATACTCATCATCAACCGGGTTTTCTCCCAGATGATCAGCCAAAGCTTGTGCCTTCATGGCAGTACGAGTGACATAAACAATATCAAAGTCTGTGAGCAGGATTTGCCATTTTGCCAATCTACCAGTTGGCATCGGCTTCTGAAAGATGTATATCAGGGGATCCATTCGGGATATGAGGTAAGTCGTATAGGTCAAAAGATAATGCCTAATCTTCCGAGCGATCCAGGTTAAGGCACAACATGTTCTTTCCAAAAGAGTATATTTGGCCTCATAAATGGTGAACTTTTTGCTCAAATAATAGATTGCTTGTTCCTTTTTGCCTGTGGCATCATGTTGACCCAGAACACAACCAAAAGAACTATCCATTACTGACAGATATAAAAACAGAGGCCTACCAAGTTCCGGCGGGACCAAAACAGGGGGATTTGACAAATATTCTTTGATCTTATCAAAAGCTTCTTGGCACTCATCTGTCCACTTGATAGCGGCGTTCTTTTTCAACAACTTGAAAATAGGCTCACATGTGGTTGTAAGCTGCGCAATGAACCTGCTGATGTAGTTCAACCTCCCGAGTAAACTCATGACTTCTTTTTTATTCTTTGGGGAAGGAAGCTCTCGAATGGTCTTTATCTTTGATGGATCCAACTCAATGCCCCTTCGACTAACTATAAAACCCAAAAGCTTCCCAGAAGGAACTCCAAATGCACATTTGGCTGGATTAAGTTTGAGATTGTACCTTCGCAGCCTTTCAAAGAACTTTTTCAAGTCTTGCACGTGGTCATCTTGTGTTCTGGATTTAATGATCACATCATCAACATACACTTCAATCTCTTTGTGCATCATGTCATGGAATATGGTAGTCATGGCCCTCATGTAAGTTGCCCCTACATTCTTCAAACCGAATGGCATGACTCTATAACAATATGTTCCCCATAGAGTTGTGAAAGCGGTCTTTTCTGCATCTTTTTCATCCATCAGAATTTGGTGATATCCGGCATAACAATCCACAAAAGATTGGATCTCATGTTTAGCACAATTTTCAACGAGGATATGAATGTTGGGTAAAGGAAAGTTGTCTTTTGGACTTTCTTTGTTTAAATCCCTATAGTCAACACAAACTCTAATTTTTCCATCCTTCTTTGGAACCGGAACAACATTTGCTAACCATGTAGTGTATCGGACGACCCTGATCACGTTTGCACTTAGTTGCTTCGTGATTTCTTCTTTGATCTTATCACTCATGTCTGCCTTAAACTTCCTTTGTTTTTGTTGGATTGGTGGAAAATTAGGATGTGTGGGAAGCTTATGAACCACTAAATCGGCACTTAAACCCGGCATGTCATCATATGACCACGCAAATACATCTCTATACTCGAACAAAACTTGAATTATGGCATCTCTTGTCTTTTGTTTAGTATGAATGCTTATTTTTGTTTCGCTGGTTTCTTCAGGACTTCCCAGGTTAATTGCCTTAGTTTTATTTAATTTAGGCTTAGGCTTATTCTCAAATTGATTTATTTCCCTTTTTATTTCCTTTAAAGCCTCATCTTCATCATACTCAACTTCTTGATTCATTATTTCGAGATTAGACAGCTTTTTAAGACCTAGGCATGAATTCCGCGTGCATGTCATGTTTTTAAAGCCAGCATTAACAAAACTGAAAATGATAAATTAACAAAAATTAGGGGAAGGAAAAGAAAAAAAATTTACTATGAAACCGGAACTTTATTTCATTGAATTTGAAAGGATAGAAGGATTAACATCAAAGCAAAGAAATTAAACTAAAATATTTGGATTACAACCCTTAAAATAATCCAGATACAGAAAAAGCAGCAAAATAGACTACCACGACTCCTTCCTGATGGGAAGAGGAGTTCTTCCCAGTTGTTGAGCGAGGTAGCTGGACTCAATCAGCTGAACACTTGCACGGCTAGGGCCTTCACCAAATTGAACCATATTGATCTCATAGAACATCTCCTTAAGACCCTGGCAAACTTCATCAATGTCATTCTGAGTAGAAGGATTTTGGGCTTCTTCAAATTGTGGCTTGACAAAAGAGTAGGCAATGTGAGGGATTAGTTTGGATGAATTCCAACCATTCTTTTTACGGGCCTTGGCTCTGTCTATGTCAGCCAACGTTGGTTTAAAACCCAAACCAAAGGTATATTTCTTCAAAAATGGAGCAATAGGGTTCACAATTCCCTGCATAGAGGATCCTAATCCTTTTCTTGGTTCATAACCGTTCCTTAACAGCAGCGAAGCTACCATCATAGATGTGGCTGACAGACGGGGATGCTGAATTGGTTTTCCTTCTTCTACTTGGTCCACTTCAATCACCTCAGATGCTTGATATATGAGGGATTTACATTATTCCTTGGCCTCAATACATGGAATGGACGGGTCTTTATAGACTGATGAGTCGTCTTCCCCATGAACAA
>ML303335.1:0-16106 GCA_005239505.1 Nicotiana paniculata | reverse complement strand
AATTTCTTGCCTATCATACTCGAATTTGACCATTTGATGTAGGGTGGATGGTACAGCTCTAGCCATATGGATCCACGGCCTTCCCAGAAGAAAATTATAGGAAAAGTTTTCATATCCAACACTTGAAAGACAATGTTAAAATCAATCAGGCATTGTCATGGTGAGTTCGATTTCCCCAATAGTGTCTCTTCTTAAACCATCAAAAGCTCTGATGCTGACATTACTAGTTCGAATTATGTTAATGTCAATGTTCAACTCTTGTAGAGTAGAAAGAGGGCATATATATACACTTGAGCCTCCGTCAATCATGACTCCTTTCACGTAATGCCCTTCACAGTTGACCATTAGATGCAAAGCTCTATTGTGCCCAGCCCCTTCCTCAGGCAAATTATCATCGCTAAAATAAATCTTATTCACTTCAAAGAATCTTTCAGCCATTTTTTCTAGCTGATTCACCGTTGTCTTTTCTGAGACATATGCCTCGTTCAAAGTTTTGATCAAAACACGGTGATGTTCTTCCGAGTGAAAAAGAAGAGATAACAAAGATATCTGAGCAGGGGTTTTCCCTAATTGGTCAATGATTGAGTAGTCTTGCATTTTCATCTTTAAGGAATTCCTCCGCTTCTTTTTCTGCAATTGGTTCTTTCACTAGCAAGTTAATTTCCCTGGCTTGCTTAGATTTTCTCAATTCCTCTGGTAAATAGCACCTTCCAGAGCGGGTCAAGCCCCCTCTTTCATCTGCTTCTTCAACTATCTTTTTTCCTTTGTATGTCATGACAGTTTTGTTATAATTCCAGGGAATAGTTTTTGTGTTTGTCATTGGGAGTTTTGCAACAGGTCGGATCACAACTGGCTCTGTTATATTTCTTAAAATATTATTCAGAACGATCTTTTGAATGCCCCCGGGGATGTAAAGTTTTGGCCCACCCAATTGAACCTCAACCTTTTTTGTGCATCTAGGAACATAGAGAATCGTTTTTCCAGAACCTTCCAAATACAAACTTGAACTCGCACCTTTCACAATCAACGGTGCCAAATGTGGCAGGCTTACTATCACTTTTGGTTCTTTCCCTATGGTTCTAACAACCATCTCTGTCTTGCCAGACTGCTTATAATCTCGATCATCACAAATCATCCCAATAAAATGTGTATTATCATGAGTTGGGAGCGGATTGTTTGTGATATTAGGAGTATCCTCATTGTTTGTTACCACAATTGCCTTTGCTTCAATCAAATTTTCAACGACTTTCTTTAATGTCCAACAATTTTTGGTATTATGACCCTGGGTGTTAGAGTGATACTCACATCTTGCATTTGAGTCAAAACCTTTTAAATTTGTATTCACATAACGCGGCATGACAGGTTCAATCAGCTTAAGCTGCATCAACTTTTGAAATAGGCTTGTATAATATTCTCCAATTGGGGTGAACTCTTTCTTTGGCTCCTCCTCTCTCACATATCCTTGTCGGGGACGAGGATTATATGATGGCTGAAAATTCGGGCGAAGTTGAGGGGATTCTTGTGGGATCGTTGCCCGCCATTTCTGGTGATTGGGAGGCCTAGCATAAGCTTGAGCATTAAACACTGTGTATTGTTGTGAAGGGACTGAGTATCGGGGACCTTGAGGTAGATAGTAATGTTGAGGAGAATTGGATTTTCCTTCTTGGAACTGCACATAAGAAGGAATTACCTCTCTTTGAACTCTTCTAAACCCAGATGCCATCATGGATCCTTCCTCTTTCTTTTTCCAGTTTCCGAAACTGCCTGACCCGCTTTGAATTGCTTGTGTGGTTGCCTTAAGGGCTGCCTGACTCACAATTTTTCCCGATTTCATGCCATTCACGGAGCAGATACGGGCTAACATATTCATTATTTTTCTTCTTTAGTTGTAAAACTTATTCGTTTGGTACAAATTTATTAAACAATGCCATGACCCATTAGTGTTATTTGTGTGCATTTAGCTAAACCAAACCCTACCTCTCACAATTTAACTATTCCGCTAGTTAACAAATGCATACCCTCTTTAAGAAACAAACTTGATAAAAATAAATTAAAAACTTAAATATGGGAATTATGTGAATGGAGATAACGACAACCAAGAAAGAACTACCAAATTATCAGGGAACTAACATATTGTAATGCTCACATTTACATAAAATACCCTAGCCTTTAAACTAATCATGAATCCAGCAAGAAAAGATTTTGGCAAACAACTTCAAACAAACAAACAAAAAAAAATCAAAGTTGAAGAAGTGGTCGGTAAGAAAAAAATGAAATTTTATTGTTAAATCTTATCAACATATACAGTGAAAGTGAATGTTCCAACAATATCAAGCGAACGGAGCATCGGACAAAAGTATTCAAGCTAAAAAATAATACTCGAAACAAATCCAAGACACAAAAATGGAAATATAAAGATGAAGCCAACATTAATCAGAACCAACAAAACTATCTTTCATGCTGATGATGAAAATTCGAATATTACCTTTTTGTGAAGCTTTTTACAATAAAATCACAGTCACAATCTACTGATTTTCAAAGCTAACAATACTAACTTTTCTAAAACCTCAAACTCGAAACCGCCAATGAAATCCCAAACTCAGGCTTCGAATTAAATGACTTAACTAAACAGTTTTTTTTCAAGTAAATTTTTTACTCTAAACGAACCGTGCTCTTTTCTCTTAGTTGCTGAAACTTTTTTTTTTAATCCTCCTCCCCGTTTCAAGCTTTTTTACTCTATGTCTATATGTGTGTATGTATGAGTTGAGGCTCTAGATGTGCAGGTGGTTGACACAAATATATGTGATCGTGTGTGTGTGCCAGTCATTGTGTGGGAGTGGGAGTGTAGGATGAGATATATTAGGAGTGGGAGTGGGAGTGTAGGATGAGATATTGTGTGTGTGTGCCAGTCATAGTGCAGGTGGTTGACACAAATAAAAAAAAATTTATTTTGTTTTGTAGAAGATAAATAAAATTAAGAAGATAATAAGATTAATTAACATTTCTTACAATATAGAAAAACCATATATTTACATGTACTTTAAGTGATATTAAGAAAAATACAACTAACTTATTATAATTCTAATAAATAGAAAAATAAATAAACATGTATCCTAAGAATGTTAATATATTTTTTCTAGTTTTTAACTTTCTTAGATAAAACCTATTAAGAGTTAGATAAAAAATTTAAATATTAAGATTAGACCTAAAAGAAATATGTACATCAAAATAGTATAGAATTTGGGTGCGGCCAAAAATTAATTGTTCACAATGTTCACCCAGGTAGACTTGGACTAGAATTGGATGACAAGCTCAACAATTGAATCTATAAATACTTGATGTATTTCTGCTGGAAAACACACGCACAAAAGCTGAAGTGAATCAAAATCTGAAAGCAAAGTTCCCAGAGTTATTTTGCTAGCAGAATCATTGTGCGATCCAAAGGCTACAGTTCAACTAGAAGAACCAGTTCCATCTGATTGATTATTGAGTCTAGTTGATTGTAGTAGGAGTTTTAATATTGTATCTTTCAGCTTTCATAGAAGCAATTGTAATAGGTATGTATTGTTCAAGTTAGAGTTAACTTGAGGTGTGTAGAAATTAGCTATGGGCTAGTTACTACAACGGGATTAGAGTTAGTCCTAAGATTACAAAAGAGTTCATTTTGTAAGTCCGTTTGGATCAGATTTTTTAGTGAAGAGTTTGAGCAAATCCTACTGAGGAGTAGGTCGTGATTTTTTCACCTTTTGAGCCAGGTGTTTTCCACATAAAAATCTCTGTGTTTTTACTTTACTGCTTTTTATTATTCCGCAACAGTAGTAGTTGAAACACCAAGAAGAACCAGGTTCTTTTATTGAGACAGCACTCGAAAATTGGGTACCACACAAAGTAACCTATCTTCTTGTGTGGTATTGACGTCTAAAATATCAGAAGTGATGTAGCAGTTGTTGGTATTGGTGAAGGTGGAGATGAAGCTGATGGAGTTGAAGAGTGAGAAGTAGTTGCATCAAATCATGTGTTGGCTATTGGATGCTCGCCAACCAAAACAGCAAGGATCCAATACTCAGCCCCGCAGTACCGAGCATAGCAATTGGGGCCCAAAAATGAGAGTTGGCATTATCTACCAAATCAGATTTTTCCCAAAGTGCCGAGACATCGTCCTGAGTTGGTGTAACTGTCACAACAGGTCGAGCATCCTTTTGAGATGATAAGGATCGTCGCCTTCTATGTAGAGAAGCCCCCTCATCACTAGCATCATCATCATCATCAATCATCACGGTGTCTATGATCATTCCGAAAGAGGACCAGCCACTACCGGAGATGACTCAGGGGCATCATTCTTTGCCCTCTTATTTTATTCCCCGGCCGCGAAGGAACGTCTTCTTTTTGGTTGCTTATCCTCCCACTGGGGACTCCATAAATAAGTGTTTGAGCCCGAAACAAGCTCAGATATACCTGTTCGAGTAAGTGCCTCCTGAGCAGCCTCGCTGCATCAGTGGGATCAGCCAAAACGTCCTCATCGGGGACAGCAACAGAGCCTGCAGGTAGACCTAATTTCATGAACAAGTCGGAAAGGTCCGACCAAGTTCTCCATATACAAAAAAAAAATGGAAGCAAGGTAAGTTAAAATTACCATGATTTTTGGCCTTCCACCCATATTTAAGAGCTAGTTCTTTCCACAAACGAGTTTTGGGCGCCGTGATATCCAAGATCTTCTGAACCCACCGGTCCAAGCCTTGCACCACCGGTGGGGTCCATCGAGTTGTTGAAACATGCAAAGGGTGAAAAGTCGATACGGACGTAGAAGAATATTTAGTGAAAGAAAATATATTAAATAAAGATCTTACGAATGCGGTTCCAAGCGGTTGGAAAGGATGAAGTCGTTGTCGGAACTGCAACAAACCGTTCTATCCACCCATGGTCGTTATCATCATCCATGCTAGTTAACAGAGCATGGTGACCACGTTTACAGAGGTTTATCATATCCCCACTGAAAATTTGGGGGAGTAGAGACTCATCATACGAGCTAATGTTAGCTCTTCTCTAGCCTCATGGCACAAGCGTCGAAGGCAAGCAACCATCCTCCACACTGAAGGACTTACCTGTGCCACACACATGGTAGCGAAGGCAAAACTACGCAATCATGAAATCAAGTTTTCCACTCAAAGAAAACGCACCCAAAGTAAAGGGATACGTGTAAAAGTATGTAAAAATTTCCTTGGGAAGGGTCACTCGCTCCGATAGATCAGGAGCAATGATATCCAACTCATAGCAGCAGTAGTCTTCCTTCACAGCAGGAATACTGGAAGGATGAATTGAACAAGGGTACCTACTAACATCCCATACTAGAGGAGCAGAATCCTCGGCTTTGTTCTTGCTCTTTGAAGAATCGACACACTTCGAGGAAGAAGCCATTGAATAAGAAGAAGGAAAAGTTTTTGTTTGAAGAGAATTAGATAAAGGATAGAGAACAACAATGCAAATCAGAAGCTCGAGAAATTATGAAGTGCCAAGGAAAAGAATGATGCGTATAAGTAAATTTTGGCGGCTAAATTCATGGCCATGATTACCTCGATAATCGGCAAAAGTTGTGCTGAGTCATGGATGACGCGTGTTCGGGGCATTAAATGCGGAGTGACATGCGTCTCATCAAGTGTCAGAAGCCTTTAGAGAGAGTTATAGTAATTTACACCAAAAGAGTGTTTCTACCAACTTCCCGGTAACACAAAGTTATGTCATCGGAAAGCAGGGGGATTATCTGTATAGGGTGAAATATGATATGACACGTGATCATCTAAAGGAAAGGCATGTGGAACCCAAGACGGGGATGGTCGAATACAAAACGCAGTCATTCCGCTTGTCACCGGAAGGGATAACGTTCATAAAGGTGTATTAAATGCTATGCGCCCGGTAGCATTTAATAAGGAATATTCTGTAGCATTAAGAGCGACGGCCCGTTATAGAGAATTTGACATTTATGTTCACCGTTATATCTTCATCAATGACCCTCATAATTGACATTAAAGGAGGGCACGATCTTAGGACCTCCTTACCTAGACACAACTATAAATAGTGAGCACAGTTATCATTGTAAAGGACACGAATTTTCTGGTTAAGCTTACACTACATTCTATACAAAGCTTAATACAATTTTACTTTTCTGTCGTTTGATCTCATCATTGGTGTGTCCGGAAATCTTGTTCCTGGAACTATCAGCTTTGTTGTTTCATCTACATTTTAAGGCTAAGTATTGTAATCTTCAATTATTACATTATTTCAGGATCAAATTAGTTCACTTGTCTAGAAACCACGTATAAATTTAACTATATTGTTTTACGGATAAATATTTACCACTCCATCACAACTTTCCGTGAATTTACCTTCTTTGGTTACGATATTAGAAGCTCGTTATTTTAGAGATTTGTCTCTTTTCAGGTTCGGCAAAATCAATTAGTGGCATATGGCCGTCTCCATCAAGTTGAACTATTGGTTTCCTACTTGTCACATGTACTTGGTTTCCTACTTGTCACTGGTCCAAATTTTTAATACTTGATTTTCTTGGCAATTTGGCCTATTTAAAATGCAAGATCTCCTCTAGAGAGCCCTCCTTCTCCAATCTTGGACTTTTGCTGCGAGTTGAAACTGATGTGAGCATTGGCCTAACAGTTGTCTTCCTCAACCCACTTTGGATTCAGAATTAGCCCATTAACCTTTCAACTCATGAAAAGCCCGTGCTCTTTTATCCGTTCCATGGGCTTCCCTAAGGCCTCATTTGTTTTTTTAAAGATTAAGACTTCTGAATTTTAATACACATCTTGATATCTTGAATATCAAAATGTGTATTAAGATTAAAACAACTAAATTTGAATACATATCTGTATATTAAGATGTGTATTAAGATTTGAATACTAAATGATTAAGACTTTTTGATTTTTAATATCTGAATATATAAAAGTTATCTTTAGTTAAAATTGATAAACATAAAATTCAAATAAAATACTAATTAATCTAATATTTATCAATAAAATCTATACTTTTTTAAAAAATGATAGTTGCTGGCGGTGATGGCTAACGATGGTGCTTGTGAATACTGCCTAGAGGCGGTGGTTGGTGGTAATTTTGGTTGATGGTGGTGGTTCATGATAGTAGCTAGTGGTAATTGGTAGCGGTGGTGAATAGTTGATGATGGTAGTGGGGGATGGTGATAGTTAATAATGGCGAGTGGAGGTGGTAATTGTGATTGAGGAAGGTGGTGGTTGATGGTAGTTTATAATGATGGGCGGTGCTGACTATGATTGTTGATGTTGATGGGGTGGTTAGTTGTGATAGTTGAGGTAGATGAGTATTAGTTGTTGTTGAGAATGATGGTGGTGGGAGTGATGGGGGTGGTGGTATTCGATAATTGCAACGGCTATGATTGAGGATGATGGTGGTGGTGGTAGTGGTTGAGTATGGTTGCGGCATTTAATAAAATATAGTTGATAGCATCTTAGTGAAATTAAGTCTCTGTTATAGATCTTAATCATACAGTCTTATCAAGACCAATTAAGTGGCTATAAAGTAAAAAAATAAACTCACTTAATGATTAAGATATGAACAATTATGATTTAAACTTTAAAAACAAATGCATTTAATATCTGAAATTTTAATGATTAAGATTCAAACTTTCATTATGTACAAACAAATGAGGCCTTAGGCTTGCTAATTTGTCCGTCCAAATTACCATGATTTCGTACGTGCTCCAAAATAGTCTCACAAATCAAGGTAATGTTATCTTGACAAAAATAACTAAACAAATACTTGCATGAATTGGCAAGTAGAGACGTTCTTTACACACACAGAAAAGTTATATACGAGATGACAACTTGAATATTTCAGATAACAGGAGGTTTAACTTTTTTGAGTAAAAATATGAAAGATCATTTTATAAAACTAGAGGTCATTTATCAAGCCAGTTACTAGCGCTCGACGCCATTACTGAAGCGGCATATGGTAAATGAAGATGAAGCAGTCACGAAAAAGTCAAATATTAAATTAGTACTTAATGTTATCAACTCTAAACGATCGATAGTCAGAGATATGAAGAAGAAGAAGAATGATGACAAGTACGGCAACCTTACAAAAACTATTATAATCAATTAAGTTCGTGTGCGGAGATAGATTGTTATCAAGGTATTCGCCGAACCAAATAGTTTTAGTCCAAAATCTTGTAATTTTTTGTACTGAGAAATTCACAATACAAAATTAAATTCAGAAGCCAGTTACTAGCGCTCGGCGCCACTATCCCAGAATTTGAATTTTCATAAAATCCAAATCAGTGAATGCGGAAGTTATTGTGTGCGCGCTAGAATTGGTTGTTAAGACTCAAGAGTAATGAAGAAGCAGTGCCTAATACGCCTGTCCTTTTGACTTGCTCCAATTGGTATGCTTTGGGGAAAGACGAAAGCTGCTTAGATTGGAAGGAATAACTTGAAGGTCAACCTCATGTAACTTGTTCTGAAAATTAAGGAGGCTATTTGGGTTTTACATCTCCTTGTGCTTTCGCTTACAATTTCCAAGAAACAAAATCTCTTTCTAAATCATTAACACTCAAGTACTAGTCAAATCTCGTACTTTTTTTTTTTTTTAAATTTTTACAATTATTTTTATATAACAATGCAATCCCTCATCCCTTTATTAGTTTAAACATGTAAGACTGATGTACACAGTATATATCAGCATAATGAGCAATCCATCAGATCCAATTGTAGTCAAGAATATTACTTTAAACTGAAGGTGTGTTGTGATATTTCTGTTTGCCTATAAAACGAATTACGTGAAGAAGGAAAGATGCATGAGTTGCGTAACTAGCAATAGTAGTAAATAATAGTTTTGCAAAAGTACGTAATACCGATATTTGTGTACAAAATGATGCAGATGTGAATAATAAAATATAGTATTACTAATTGAGGGGGTCAAAAAGTGGTAATATCCATTGGCTGAACATGTTGTGTGCCATCCGCAGTCCCCAGATAATTTCCATCAGAGATCAATATTTTAAGTTTGCCCTGGAAGAATGAATATGAATTTGCAAGGCTTACTTTTCCTATCTTTATGGAAAATTAAAGCAGTATTCTAGGTACTGAAGAAGTGCACTGGGGAAAAGTGTATATATATTGTCAATTTATACTCTCTGGCAAATAAAAAATAAACATCGTACCTAGAACAAGACCATTAAGAAATATGATTGGTTGCAGAAGATCTCCATGCCAAGTGGTGCGAGTAATTGCAGCATTTGTCTGCTTGACAGCAACGGTGGTAGCAAAGGTTCCTAATCCTAATTATGCTGATGCCTTGACAAAGAGCATTCTCTTCTTCGAGGGACAAAGGTCTGGTAAATTACCCCCTAACCAGCGCGCGACTTGGAGAAAAGATTCTGCTCTTCATGATGGAGCTGACAAGGGTGTACGTATACATTACTCCCTCCGTCCCAATTTGTAAATTCGAGAGTCAAACTTCTTAATTTTGACCATGAATTCGAACATAGAATCTTTAAGTTTTTTAAACAAAATTTATATATTTGTAAACTACGTACGAACGAACGATATAAAGAAACTAAGATTTTTTTCAGGTGGATTTGGTAGGTGGGTACTATGATGCTGGTGACAATATCAAGTTCCATTTTCCAATGGCTTTTTCTACGACCATGTTAGCTTGGAGTGTGGTGCAGTTCAAAAATACAATGGGATCAGACTTACAACACGCCATGGAGGCAATCAGGTGGTCCACAGACTATTTCTTAAAGGCCACAAACATTCCCAACGTAGTATTTGCGCAAGTAGGTAACGCAGAGGCCGATCATAATTGCTGGGAAAGGCCTGAAGATATGGACACGCCGCGTAATACTTTTGCAGTTACTGCACAAGCTCCTGGTTCTGAAGTTTCTGCTGAAATTGCTGCTGCTCTTGCTGCTGCCTCCGTTGTGTTTAAGCCTTCTGATCCCGCATATTCCAAATTGCTTGTTAACCGAGCCATCCAGGTAACGTTATGTGGCTTACCATCAACTTTTTGAAACAAATTTAATTTGCCAGAACGACTAATATTTGGAACCTGAAGGAGTATTAATTAATATTTAATAGGATAACTATATACAATAGTTGAGGTGATAATAATTCTTTTGTTTTTGTGCGGGTTTCAGGTTTTTGAATTTGCGGATAAATACAGGGGGTCTTACAATGATAGCATAGGACCTTGGGTATGCCCATTCTACTGTAATTACAATGGATACAATGTAAGTATGAAGGCTTAATAATCTTCAAATAGTATTGGCATTAATTCAGCAAAGTTCTTAATCCTAACAAGAATGATAAAATTGAAACAGGATGAATTGCTTTGGGCTGCAGCATGGCTACTCAAAGCTACAAGGAAGCCTATATATTGGAACTACGTTAAGCAAAATATAATAAACTTCAAATCGGACATTGAAAGTGGATTATCAGAATTTGGATGGGATGCCAAGCATGCTGGTATCAATGTGCTTATCTCCAAGGTTAATTAATTTATTCACTAGTTACATATTCCACCAAATCAGGCTCTTATTTATTCTGCGCGCATACATAATTAATTTTCTGTATCTTTGATTCAATCTGATATCTTTCACATTTCTGGATATTTTTGCAGTTTGTTCTTGATAACCCTTCAAATGCAAACCCCTTCCTTCCTTACGCTGATACATTCGTCTGCAGTGTATTACCTGAATCTCCTATCAATACAGTTAGATACACTCCAGGTATAGTTATTTCCCCATATCTCGCCCTTAAAAAGCAAAAAAGAAAGATACGCGTCTAATTGTTGTCATCCTCAAATTTTATGCAGGTGGACTCATGTACAAAGCAGGGATTTGTAACATGCAAAATCCAACAGCTCTGTCGTTTCTACTTCTAACCTATGCGCGCTACATGAAGAGCAGAGTAATTCGCTGTGGCAACATTGATGTAACTCAAAAGATGCTAATACGTTTTGCAAGAAGCCAGGTATTGTATATACTGTGTGTTGCATATTACAATGACACTGAAAATGTGATAAATTTATAAGAAATTAAACTGATGTAGGTATATATAATGGCTGCAGGTAAATTATATTCTTGGGAGAAATCCAATGAACATGTCATACATGGTTGGATTTGGATCAAAATTCCCTCAAAGAATACACCATAGAGGGGCTTCATTGCCATCTATTGATCAATATCCACAGAAGATAGGATGTAAAGAAGGGACACCATATTTTCTAAGTGAAAGACCAAATCCCAACTTGCATATAGGAGCAGTAGTTGGAGGACCTGATATCAAAGATTATTTTACTGATTCTAGACTTAGTTCTGCCCAGTCAGAACCAACTACATATGTAAATGCACCACTTGTTGGCCTCTTGGCTTATTTTAAAGCACATCCCTAGTCCTGAATACTTGTGAAAATAACTAACTTTAATTTGAAGTAGATCATTGAATATTCTTTCGCCGGCCGCCAAAATAATATTCATATTGCACTTCAGGCAGAAAGAGTGGTTAGAACTTAGAATCAAAGATTGGCTGAAAATCTTCGGTACAAAGATTTTTCACTCTTGATTTTTGTATTTCACTTGTGTGTTTTAGGAGTACAAGGAATTAAAGATCAACCCATGATTGAAATTTGTATAGCTTCTGTGTTTGTTTTCTCAACTCTGTTGGAATGTACGATTTTTGTGACTTTTAATGACCCCGTATACTTGCTCCTGAATTTACTGAAGGATATACAAGGGCAAAATTTGAAGAAATGTACAATTATTAATTCCTATTGAATAAAGCTTACGTACTTGACCGTCTCTATGTTTGTCCCATCACTATTTCTTTAGCCTATATGTAACCCATATTAACATAAATGACTTACAATTATTATTATTATTATTATTATTATTATTATTATTATTATTATTATTATACAAGGCAGTGTGACATATGAGGCACCAAGATAAGCAAATTCTTGAGGCAAAAATAAACATTAGATCAAAAATTTAGGACCTCCGGTCAAGAATTCTATACAAATAAAAATAGACAAAATTACATGGGATATCACTTGGGCCTACAGCTCATTCGAAAACGACCCACATTTGAAATCCTAACCTGGTTTGGCCCAGGTTGTACATATTTTGAATTTTTTTTTTGCACCCTTTAGCCCACATTAAATTGTAAGCCAGTTATTCCTTTTTATTTGGCTTTCTATCTCCTTCTCTCTTTTTCACACATCTCTACGTATCCTTGAAGGAGTCTCCATTGTTGCTTCTCCCCATGTGTCACCTGCTTGTAATGTAAGAAAATTGAAGAGTAGAAGTTCACTATTGAAAGCCATCCAAAGCTTTGCTTTTGAAAATAAGATTTTTTGAGTTTGTTAGTTGTTTGGATTGGGTGTTGTTCTGTAGCACCTCAGAAAATTTCAAAGTGCTTAAGCTCTATTAAGAAAGTTGATGTGTGCTAATTATATTATTTTGTGTGTAGACGAGGACTATTAATATGATGGATATTAATTGGATATGATAATAAGTGTACAATTATTATAAGCGATATGGGGTCTATGGATAGCCCTAAGTCCAAGTCAAGTTGGAAATTACATGATAGACTAAAGTTACAAATGAGTATGCATTGGATGAGTATATCTAGATATATATAAGGTTATGTGGCGGACAACTTATCGAATGAAAGGCCTTCGAGTCTAGTTTCTAACGATGCTATAAACTATTCGTCATTTGGACATTCCTAGAAGAAGTTATGATGAAAATATTGAAGGTTGGCAGTGAAGTACTGCTATCGCGTCTGAGTCTGCATCTGAGCTTCGAAGAGGAGTGAACTGGGGATGGGAAGCATCCGGGACCGCGCCCGAAACCCATAAATCTAGGCCTATAAGTACAAAATCGGGGGAAGAGAGTATTTTGAGTATTGGGGGTTAGGGTTCTTAAGGTGAATGGGTGATTTTAAGCTCAAATCAAGTCCAACCAATTACGGTAAGTTGTTAATGATATTTTGGGTTGATTCTTACTCAATATACATGAGTGCTAATATCATTCTTGCATCCAAATACTAGATATTCCTCATCAAATCCTCAAGAACACAAAATCACAAAAGTTGTGATTTGTCAAGATTGATCTACTAGGGTTACTTCCAATGCTTCAAACTCGTTTATTATGAGTAGTTAGAAGTATCTGAAGCATTTGTTACAATTTTTAATGGTTGAAAGATTGGATTATAAAACTCTAGTTCATCGCTAGAATAGTACTTTTGAGATAATAAGAGAGAAGATGAATAGTAATCTTGCGATGAAAATTGATGAACACAATGAACCTATGGAATTATTTGTTAGCAAAAGTTGGAGGTGATCAACTAAGTAATTACCCGAATCATATATTTTGCAAGTGTTGATTATGAAAATTGATGAATAGTAACTTTGTGGCATTAAACAATTGATGTAGTATCATTAGTGACTTCGAATGTGTATTAAAATATAAGAATGTAGTTGAATGGACTAGCATGTGACTCTATTTGGCGATTTGAGTTGTTGAAGGCTTGTAGCCAAATTATGAGCTATAAATTGTTATTGATAAATATTTTAGGTCATATTTTGATGTAATTAGGATATCTAATTGTAGATATCGATTTGTTGGTGATGTTTGAATATTTTAATCAATATTGGAATGATGGAAGATGATTGAAAGCTTGTGAATGTTAATAAAGCGAAAGAGAGGTAAGTTGATTAAAAATTACTCTTCTTGAGGGACTTTCTCTAAAAGCATGTTTCGAATTAATACTTAAAATTGTTTGCAAATATGCTTTCGCGATTGTGGGGACAAACAAGTACGGATATCTCCATGTACAAAAATATTATGTTGCATATATAATGTCATGCTGTTTTATAAAATTTTATTTTTAATCTTGTTGACAAAATGACACTCAAGGTAATGTTATAAGTTTTTATCAAAACTTTCGTATTGACAAGAGTATACATATTTTAAGTGTTAAAGATAAGTTTTCATGAAAAGTATTTCTTTTGAAAATTGATGAGCAGAATGGCATTTGTGGTATCTTTTAAAGATTGATGTTAAATTGAAAAAGACTTTAACATGTAAAAGGTTGTTTATTTAAATTTTGTTCAAATGGCTTAGATTTTCTATTAATGTTATGATTTGATAAAAATATATTATTTGAGGCTACTATGCTATAAATCTATTTTTGGAAGTATCAAATATTTTGAGAGTTACTTGTGTTCACTGAGATTGACTTGGGATATATTGTGTTCGTCATCATGAAACTACACGTGTTGGTGTAGGCATTGATGGCCATTTTGTGGTATAAACTAGTACAGAGTGCTATCTCAATAGGGTATTATTTTGTGCTATTATTAGCATGGCTGAGTCGATTCGTACGGCACTACGATGAGACGACCTGAGCAAGTAGGGTATATGATACTTATCGCTAGGTACATAACCTAGTTGACCTTCTTATGTCGGTGATGATATAGTACTCCCGGTGAAAGGTAAGGATGATTTTCTTATGTTTAAGCCTAAGGAGCCGAAAATGATTTCATTGACTTAAAGAAAATGGAATGATTTTGTATGATTTTATCCAAAATCTTGGGTTGATATAAATGTTTTAAAAGTTTACATTATGGATTATATTTCACTTGGCTTTACTTAAAAGGACAAGGATCATGAATGAATACAATTTCTTATCATATTATATCAAATATTGATGCATTATTTTTAATAAAGTTTGTCCCAAGAACTTAAGTTAAAGAGAGACTATGGCACTTATCTTCCTTTACATGTTTCACTATGAGGTAGGATACGTGGTATGCGATCAGAGCTAGGATGACTCTCTTCCTAAGGTATATGGTTAGGCACCACTCCTATTCCGTGGTAGCTATCATGTTATTTTTTTAATTTATGCTAGTAAGATATTAGCCCAGGTGTTTAATTCTATTCTTTAGAGGCACCATATATAGTTGTGAAAAGTTATAGTAATGGGGTTGTACACGACATACATAAAAATATATTTATTTTACTTAGTCCCATTGTTATTATCATGGAAGGCGTCATGTGTGATTTTAAAATTGGAAAATATTTTATTATTTAACTTGAAAATGTATATGATTTTCAAGGAGTTTCCTTAGTTAAATTGGTTTTCATGCATATGATTTGGGTGCATCACATGATTTGGTTCACTCAGGTCGGGTAGTGTGCCGGGAGCCGGTCACGTGATTTGGATCGTGACAATTCCAATTGATTCAAAATATAAAAAGGAGTTTAAAATTTAAATTTGAAGTGATTTGGAGTAGATTTGAATTAAATTTCAGAAACGACACAAGGAAGCGGAGTCAGTTTATGTATAATGATGTATAATATTATATAAATAATATATATGGGTGTATAAACATCTCTTATACACATTTATACAAGCGTCTGTGAACAAACTTCTTTCATGATTTTCAGTTACAATGATTGTTCAGATTCAGTCCAAATCTCCATTAAATGACTTCAAATTTTATATACAACCTCCTTATAATATTTCTAACAAGTCTAAATAATACTCACTCGAAATTTCTTACAAAACTAAATTTAAAATTTAAACCCACTTATTCAAGCTTGTTCAACAATGGTGGATCCGTCCAAATCTTCATTACATGACTTCAAATTTTGTATACAACCTCCTTATACTATTTTTAACAAGTCTAAACAACATCCACTCTAAATTTCACAAAAAATCATGTTCGAAATTTAAACCTATCTATTTAAGTGTGTTCAACAATGATGTATTATATTAAAAATCCAATTTTTTTCCCACCCAAATGGATTTGGTTTGTTGAACTAATATTTGAGTTATTTGTAAATTAGATTAAAAGCTTGAGAAATTTCTTTAAAAAAATCAAATAGTAATTTGAAGAACCTATTAGAGTTGGATGTTGAATCTTAACCTATTATTTTTGGGCTATTGTAGACATGTGATTTTTGACCTCTCCAAGATTTTGCATATTTTAGAATTTAATACTTAGTTTAGGTTTAATATAGCTATTTCAACTCATCTTGACTCTTTTACTTTATTTTAT
>ML303334.1:0-72644 GCA_005239505.1 Nicotiana paniculata | reverse complement strand
TCACTTAAATTGGAAAAACTCCCATACCCCCTTTGGGGCGTATAAAAAAGGAGGTGTGACAGCCGGTTTAGGATTTGGGATCGTGACAATAGGGTTGGCCTCTAGGATTAAAGACGAGAGATGGAACGGCAGTCGTTGGATCTGCTGGTCAACGGCTCTGATTATTTTGATAATTGGATTTTTAGAAATGATTTAAGTGGGAAATCGGTGGCCATTGGATTAAGAGATTGTGGATGGTTGAGATTAGATCTATGGAGGAGGGTACTAAAATCAAAAGAAGAATCAGAGGATAAACGCGAACCGTTGATTAGATGGATCAATGGCCCAGATGCATTTTGTTTCTTGTGTGAGTGTTACAGAGAGATGACGTGGTGTGAGCCGATTAATGCAAAGAGAGTGGCTTGGATCGCCAACAGGAAAGAGATGGGGATGTTTGAGCTGGGTATATTTTGTTTGGGCTTTAGTAATTGGCTTGAAAATCAGTTGTAGAATAGCCGTTTTGCCTTTGATTTGAGAATTGCAATTGTAGCCTTTTTCTTTTAATTGCCTTTTGAATTTAATCTAAATAGACTTAACAATTTTCAATAAATGTGGTAAAGATTATAATTACTATATATACTACTAGTTATTTTAATTAACTATTTATAAAAAACTTTGTTTTCCTAACTTGCAACACTAATTTCGAATTTCACATAATAGTCTAATTAATTAGAAATTGAAGAGTAATTTATCAGATTAACTATAGAACCTATATAATGTATGGATAAGAATTATTTTAATAATCTTCAAATAGTAAATATATTTGTAATTACATAATGTTAATACTAAGCGATCAACTAATACCTAATTAATTTTAAAAAAGTAAGTATTTATTACTATAAAACACTTTAAAAATATTTATTGTAAATTATTAAGTATAAATAAATTAAGTTAAAAAGGAAGGGTCAAAATTGGTCCTCAACACATTCCACTTACCTGGGAGTTGCCTTTCGAGTAAGTATACTTATGTACATATGTTTATGGGTATGGAGGGTCCATGTTCCGGCCTTATATTGTTTATGTACTCCTTAGAGGCTTGTAGAAATATGACATGTGTATAGATATTTTGTTCGGCGTTGTAGGCCCATCTATCCCATGTATATCATTTTGGGGTTGTCCTATGTCAAGTACTCTGTTATGTTTTATTCAAATTGCCTCATGATGGCCCTTTCGGACCATTTATGCATGATAGTATGGTTAAGGATACGTTACATTGTTGCTCGGTAAGTAAGGCCCGGTGCCCGTCGTGGCCCTCCGGTTTGGGTCGTGACAAACTTGGTATCAGAGCAGGTCTGTCCTAGGGATTTCTATAAGCCGTGTCTAGTATAGTCTTGTTTATGGGTGTGTTGCGCGCCACACTTATATACAGGAGGCTTTGAGACACTTAATATGGTTACCTTCCTTTCGTGTTCTAGATCGTGCGAAAGAGCTTAGTTGTAGGTAATTGAGTCTAACATGTGCGTTGATGTAGGTCGTACAGAGATGTCATTGCCTAGAAGAGCTGCAGCTAGTTGGACTATGAGAAAAGCAGTACAGGTATTGATTCAGTTAGTATCCTCTCAAGATTGGCATCACCCAAGGGCCTCTGATAGTGATAGAACCGTTAAAGTGTCAGGAAATTCACAACCTAAGGAGTTCAGAGAGTAAAAGCCATATATATTTCCAAGAGATGATTCTTATGAAGCTATGTGATGGACTAAGAGGGCCAGGACAGTTGATGATTACAAAGGATTATCTGGTGGTGGTGGGTTGTAGCAGACTGAATTTGTACAAGTAGAGTAGAGTTTTCCCAACCATTGTGTCATCAGTGCGGTCGGGCGCATGTCGTACAATGGCGTGTATGAATGGGTATACATTTTTTGGTGTGGAATTAAGAGCCACAAGATACGGGCATGTCCAACTCTTAATCATAAAGACCAAGATGGGAGTGGAGATGGAGTGTCGGGCTCCGGAGATTACTTTTTGAGTACAGATACACGGCTCGATTTTCTTTTATAATGTTCGTACAGACTAGTAGAAAGTTACTCGATAGTCTGTGGAAGCTCAGATGGATAGTTTTTGACCCTTATGGATAAATCGTTGTATATGAAAATCTAGCAAAGATAGACCCTAAGTGCAGCATGTGAAAGATGGGAAGGTTTTATAGATTATAAGGTTATCAGATACGTAAAGTAATATCAGACGGCTAAAGAATGAAGTCGGTTAGAGTACGGAAAGTTGAGAATTAATGATGTTTTGTTGAAATTACTTCGAAGGAGACGAGAAGTGGAATGTTGTGAAAATTTTGTATCAAACCAAATAGAGCAACATGAGTGAATAGGGAAGACTATTAAGGGACGTAAGTTAAAGCATGGAAGTACAATAAGATTCGTAGGCAAGTGAGGTATGAGGTTATAAAGCAGTATGGGCCATGTTTTCATTAAAAGTGGATTAGTAATTTTAACGGGGATTATGGGAAGGTCAATTTAACCATACAGATACGAGGCGCCGATATCGGAGGATGACTTAGGATGAACTAGAACTAAGGTACCGATTAGGGATTCAAGGCACTCCCACACTAGCTAGCATTGCAGTGATAGAATGAGTGAATGAGCAGAAGGAGGAAGAGAATTAGTGGGAGAAGAACCCTGGAAGAAATGTATAAATATCTCCTTGACAAGCCACGTGAATTAAAGTTAAACTCGTTAAAAGAAGGCATGCTATCAAGAATGTATGACTTCCTACATATATGGACCCATATAAGTTATTCTAGAAAAACAAAGGTTACCCATAGGCATCCATTTAAGGGAAGTAAAAGAAAGCCACATGACGGTGGAGGCTTTTGATGGGTCACAGAAAGATGTCATTGGGGAAATCTACCTAGCTTTGTGAATTGGACCAGTTGAGTTCTCGATATTGTTCCAAATGATAGATATTTCATCTTCATACAATATGCTACTTGGAAGGCCCTAGATACACATGGAAATGTCAGTTCCTTCTACTCTCCATCAGTGCGTGGAATTTGAATGGGATTGCTAAATAATTGTGATACATGGGGAATGGATCCAATCAGCTTACTTGGAACATGCAGTTCCTTTTATAGAAGGGTTGGATAGGGTCGCTTACCACGTAGTCGAGATCATGCAGGAAATAGAAATAGGGAAGAATGATCAAGATCACAACATGCAGTCACCATGTGGGTCAAAATGGAAATTCGAGAATTAATGAAGTATAGGTAGAGACCAGAGTCCGGGTTGGAAGCCCGTTCAGATGGGATAACTAAGCTAATTCAACCCATGGGTGTATCGATCCGGTCGGTCATTTTGTGTATTGTAGCCACGTTTCCATATTTATTGCTCTTTCTATGTTCATTTGTGGTTATGTAACTTGCCGGGGTAGTTGGTTTGGTTCTGGGAATGTTTCAGGGTGAATTGGGAAACCTAGTCCCAAGGTTGGAGGCGTAAGTTGGAAGAGTTGACTACAGTTTGACGTTTGGATAGATGACTCCAGAATGGAATTTTTGATGGTTTCGATAGCTTTGTATGATGATCTTGGACTTAGGCGTATGTCTGAATGTTGATTTGGAGGTCCGTGGGTTGGTTTGATGCTTTCTGGCAAAGTTAGAAAGTTGAAGGTTTGGAAGGTTGAGAGATTTGACAAATAGTTGACTTTGTTGATATCATATTCGTATTTTAGTTCTGGAAGTTGCAATAAGTCTATTGTTTTATTTATGACTTGTGTGAAAAATTTCAGGTCAATCACAGTTGGTTTGATATGGTTCGACATTGGTTTTAGAAGTTGGAAATTCATTAGTTCATTAGGCTTGAATTGATGTGTGATTCATGATTTTTTGTATTGTTTTATATGATTTGACGGTTTGAGTAAGTTCATATCGTGTTTAAGGACCTGTTGGTATGTTTGGATGAAGTCCCGGGGGGGCTCGGGAGTGATTCGAATGGTTTAAGGAACATGTTTACGCTTAGAGGTAATGTTGATGGCTGCAGGTCTGGTGTAATTGC
Source organism: Nicotiana paniculata (assembly GCA_005239505.1). Taxonomy (NCBI): domain Eukaryota; kingdom Viridiplantae; phylum Streptophyta; class Magnoliopsida; order Solanales; family Solanaceae; genus Nicotiana; species Nicotiana paniculata. Next base: position 68,607 of record ML303334.1, on the reverse strand, counting down.
ACCTGCATGGATTTGGCCGCAAGTGCGAGGCCGCTTTCTACGGCCCAGTGGTCGCAGAAGCATACTTTGGCTGGAGCTAGAAAGTCCACAGATGCGAGGAATGTTCTGCAGAAGCGGAAATGGACCGGATTGGCTAGAGTCGCAGAAGCGGGAGGGATCCGCAGGTGCGAGGTTTTGACTGCAGAAGCGGTCCCGCATGTGCAAATTTTGAGTTGCAGATGTGCATGGTCAGAGTTTATTGATATTCCGCACCTGTGATGGTTTATCTGCAGATGCGACCTCTTAGATCGCAGATGCGGTATCGCTGGGCAGAAATTATAAATCGAAGGGCTTCTTTGTTTTTCTCATTTTGGAAGATTTGGAACTCGGCTAAGGGTGATTTTTGGAGCACTTCTTACCATAATTGAGGAGGTAAGTGAAGATTAATCACTTGTATTCTTAGATATTGATTATTACACCCATTTTTCATGAATCTAAAATGGGATTTAGGGATTTTTGGACTTGTTATTGGAGAGTGAGATGTGATGATTTGAGGGTCGATTTGTGGTTGAAACCGGGTGATTTTGGTATGGTTGGACTCGTAATGATTGGGTGTTCAGAATTTATGAATTATGTCGGGTTCCGAGGTGTGGGACCGGGGTTTACTTTTTGGGTTGACTTTGCATATTTGATCAAGACCTTAACTTTATATTTTGGAATTGTTTCCTATAGCTATTATTGATGGTATTAAGTTGCTTTTTCTAGATTCGAGTCACTCGGAGGACGATTCGCGAGGCAAGGATTTTTTTTAGTATTGATTTGCACGCTTTGAGGTAAGTAACATATCTAAACTTAGATTTGAGGGTATTTAACTCTGAAAACTACGTTATATGAAAGATATTGGGGTGACGTACGCGCTAGGTGACGAGCGTGTGTACGTGCACTGATGTGTTCGTGGTTTGGGGAGGCCCTTAGGCTATTACCGGGCTTGTTTTGCTATCATACCTTGTTATACCCTCGTGTTCCCCACTTGTTTGATTATTTGAACTGTGATTCATGTTAGACATGTGTTATTTCTTTGAGACTTGATAGGGCTATTCTTGCCATTTCTGAGCTATTTGCCTTATTGTACACATGTTCTTAGTCATGATGATATATTTGTGTATGATATCACTGTCTTAATATTTCTTATTTGATTCCTCGCATGTTTTTGATGCCTCTTATGTGTAACATTGATAAACTGAGTATTATGAGATGTGTTTATCTGAGACTTGAATGGTAAATGACTAAGTTTGGTCCATAGAGCCGGTTTGGTATTGATTTGAGGTGACACATATGCTAGGTCCATATTGGGATAAGTGTTATTGTTTTGGGGTGACGCATGCACTAGGACTCGCTATTGGGCTAAATGATTATGATTAGTGCTTGGGCAGGATCCGCCCCTCCGAAGTCTGACATGCCAGCAGTGGCCACAGCTACAGTGTTTTATGTGCGTGCTAGATTATAGGTAGTTATGTCAGGCACTCGTACAGTGTAAGTAAATACTATGAAAGATCCATTGTGATATTGTTGATTTGACATGCAGGCATAAAGATGTACCTTCCTCGTGCTAAGTGTAAATGAAATGCTTTATCTATGTTGGGTTTTGACTGTTATACTTGAAAGAATGCCTAAATTTTAATTAAACAAGCTGAACATTTCCTTTAGCAACTTGCTTCTACTGTTTCCCATTATATATTCTGAGTTGTTACTATTATTTATCTAGCCTTTTGAATACTATTTCTGAGCTCGTCATTACCTTCAGCCCAAGGTAAGTGTTGTTACTTATTAAGTACATTGGGTTGATTGTACTCATATTACACTATGCACTTAATTGTGCAGATCCAGGTGTTGGGACCAGTCATCATTAATGGAGTTGCTTTTTGAGCTGAGTTTCGAGAGACAAGGTAGAGTTACATTCTCGCCCGTAGTCTTGGCATCTCTTTTCTTATGCATTGTTGTCTTCATTTCAAACAGTAGTATATTTGGACCTTTCAGACTTGTATTTGCGTAATAGAGATCCTGACTCTGTATTTAACAGTTTATGGGAGATTTATCATGTATTAACACTTTTGCATTCTATTGAGGTTTCAGACTTATGCTACTTCTTTAAATTCTGCTACTTTTTTTCTTTATTGTAAAGTCCGATTTGCCCAGATAGTGTGTTAGGCGCCATCACGACGAGTTGGGATTTTGGGTCATGAGAACGGGGCAGAAGGGTACCCCCATCTTGGGATACCAACCTGCAACTAGAAGAACCTATAATGGTAACCTAGGGAAGAAGGTTTTCGTACCAGAGCATGCTCCAGGCCAGGGACAGGGCTCACCACAAGAAGAAGATATCATCGACATGATGGGAATATTTTTCATGGAAATGATCAAAGAATATTTCGGTGAAGCTGATATCAAGACACCGACCATTCGGGATGCCAAACAAGGAGAGACCTTGTAGAACTAGACAGTCAGTCCATATCTAGTTTGTCGAGAGTCTTGATAGTGTATAATTGTAGTAATTTTGAAAATTGCATAGTTAATTGAGGCTTGAAACCATGCCTGTGCTTTTTTGTTAAACGACCTCTTTAAACGCTGAGATGTTCCTTTTGATGAAATAAAAGAATTATTTTCCTAAATACTATTGCAAATTTATATTTGTATTTATTTATATTCAATTTTTTGTTCAGAAATCAAATTAATAAAAAATTGCATTCCGAGATTATGACATGTAACGAAACCCTGGAGCAAAGCAATCTGGATTCCGAAGAGTACAATGAGAGTATGATGCCTGAGAACCTACCATAAGAGATTGAATGGTTAGAAACTCAGAAAAAACCCAACATCGAAGAGACGGAGGTAATCAATCTGGGAAGTGAAGAAAATGTAAAAGAGACCTGAATCAGCATCCACCTGAAGGCAGAACCGAAGGAAGAATTGGTGAAGCTCCTCCGACAATACATAGATGTATTTTCCTGGTCATATGATGACATGCCTGGATTAAGTATGATATCGTCTCGCACTGATTTCCCCTGATCTCGCCAAGCCACCAGTCAAGCAGAAACCCAGGAAATTCAAGCCAGATTTGAGTCTAAGGATCAAAGAAAAGTCACCAAGAAGATAGAAGCAAATGTAGTAAGGGTCACTAATTACGCTACCTAGTTAGCGAACATCGTACGAGTGTCGAAGAAGGACGGGAAGATTAGGATATGCGTGGACTACCAAGATCTCAATAAATCTAGTCCTAAGGACGACTTTCCTCTTCCAAATATCCATATCCTTATTGACAGATGTGCAAAACATAAGTTGCAATCAATTGTGGATTGTTTCGTTGGATAACACTAGATCCTGATGCACAAAGAAGAATCATAGAAGACATCATTCACCATGCCATGGGGAGTTTATTGTTATAGGGTCATGCAATTCGGTCTCAAGAATGCCGGTGCTACCTACATAAAGTCCATCACAAATCTTTTTCATGACATGATCCACAAGGAGATTGAAGTAAATGTGGACTACATCATCATCAAATCACAAAAAAGTGCAGATCATTTGAATGATTTGAGGAAGTTCTTCGAACGGTTGCGAAGGTACAACGTGAAGCTGAACCCTGCAAAGTGTGCATTTAAAGTTCCCACACGAAAATTGTTAGGTTTTCTCATCAGCAGAAAGGGGATAGAACTGGACCTCTCAAAGATCAAGGCCATTCAGGACTTGCCTCCTTGCAAAAGCAAGAAAAACGTGATGATCTTCCTCGGAATATTGAATTACATCAGCAAGTTCATAGCCCATTCAACAGTAATATGTGAACCGATTTTCAAGTTATTGAAGAAAGATGTCACTACTACTATACTTGTCTGTCTTGGATAATGCATTCATATGCATATTGGGACAACATGATGAGACTGGAAAGAAGTATCAAGTTATTTACTAACTGAGAAATAAATTCACGTCACATGAAGACAGATACACCTTGTTGGAGAAAACATGTTGTGCTTTGACTTGGATCGCTCATAAATTCAGACATTACTTGTCGGCATATACCATATATATGATATCCAGGCTCAATCTGCTCAAGTATATTTTCAGAAATGATGTTATGATGACCCAAAAAGTAATCTCTCATTTCATAAGTCAAAAATATGTTCCAAGGCCTTGAAAACCTCATTTTTTCTCACCTTCTTTTGTGTGCACAGTCCGGGCGTATATCCGAAAAGATTTTATATGAAAAACTGAGGAAAATGGTAATTTTGCCTTTAAAATTGAATTTAAGTTGACTTCGGTATTTTGGGTAAACAAACTCGGACCTGTGATTTGATGGTCCCCCAGGGTCCATGGGAAAATATGGGACTTGGGCGTATGCCCATAATTGAATTCTGAGGTCCCAAGCCCGAGAAATGAATTTTTGAAAGAAATTGTTTTACTGAAATTATAAGAGTTTTAGAAATTTGATTATATTCGAAATTGATGGTATCGGGCCCGTATTTTAGTTTCGGAGCCCGGTACAGGTTTAATATGGTATTTGAGTGATGCCTGTAAAATTTGGTAAGAAACGGAGGTCATTTGACGTGATTCGGACCCGTAGTTGTGAATATTGAAACTTTGAAAGTTCTTGAGATTTTCCTTTGATTTTTATGCTAAATTCATTGTTTAAGATATTATTTTAGCGATTTGATTGCACGAGTAAGTCCGTACGATATTTTTTAAGGTTTTGTACATGTTTGGTTTGGAGCGCTGAGGGCTTGGGTGAGTTTCGGATATGTGTCGGAGTGGTTTGGACTTAGAAAAAATCTAGTGAGAATGTTGTTTGTTGATATCTGGTGTTTTAATCTATGTGAACGCGTGGTAACTCATGTGAACGTGAAGAATAAATTGGGAAAGGGTCTTGGGTAATCTATGTGAATACACTGGCCACGACGCGAATGCGGAGCCCTGCGTAAGTTGCTCTAGCGAACGCGTCTAGGCCCTCGTGAATGCACAATGTTAAGGGAGTTGGGGATGCGGGAGCTGGAACCCTATGCGAACGCGGCTAGAGACATGCGAACGCGAAGGCCAGGGAGGGGTGAGCCTACGTGAACACATAGACAGTGTCGCGAATGCGAAGGCCAATATGACCCAAGGCTACGCGAACGCGACAGACCTCACGCGAACGCGTAGAAGGTCTGTCCATCCCACTTAAAAAAGTAGAAAAACGGGATTTTAGACATAACTTCATATTTTCAAAACCAAGGAAGCTTAGGGGTGATTTTTAAATGAGGATTTCACCATCAAGTTCTAGGTTTGTGTTCTTAAACTCATTTTCTTCATTGTCCATTAACACCCATTAGATTTATAGGCCTAAATATTGTTCTTGAAGGGTAGAAATTAGGAATTTTAGGAGAATTAGGGATTTTACAAATTTGGAAATTTAGACCTCTATTTGGGGTCGGATACCGAAACTAATTACATATTCGGGCTCGTGGGTGAATGGGTGATCGAGTTTTGGTCTGAACCTCATGTTTTGACCAAGCGGGCTCGGGGTCGATTTTTGACTTTTGGGAAGAATGATAGAAAACTCATAATTAAGCATTGCGGTTGAATTATTTAGCATTTATTGATAATATTAAGCTAATTATGTCTAGATACAATTGAATTGGAGGTGAATTCTAAAGGGAAAGTGGTAATTGAGGCTTGAGTTTGGTCGTGGAATTCGAGGTAAGTGTTTGGCTTAACCTTAGCTTGAGGGAATAGGTATTGTGTCTTATTTGCTACGTGTTAGTGATATGTTCAACTTATAGGTGTGGTGACGAGTATCTATATGTTGGTGTCAAGCATGCCCGTGAATCGAATATTGAACTTTATGTGATTTTTCATTAAACATTACTCGAGTTTAATTTGATGATTATTCATGTTGGTAGAATTTTCTTTGGTATTGATCATTGTCGAGTATCGGTTCAAGTTGAGAATTATTTCGTGAAATTGAATAACTAGGTGAGATTGGTTATAGTTGTTTCCCTTGCCGGTTTGATATAGATTCTACTGTTGGCTCCCTTGCCGAGATGTTATGGTTCTTATTATTATTTTATATTAATGATTTCCTTGCCGGATTGCTGTTATTGATTTGTTTGGGTGAGGAAGAGTATAAATCACGAAGGGTGATGTCGTGTATAATATTGTGAGGATGAGAGTAAAAGCACGAAGGTTGATCCGTGTCATTTCTATTGATTTATTGTGAGGATGAGAGTAAAAGCACGAAGGGTGATGTCGTGCATTCTATTTATTATTTGGTGAGGATGAGAGTAAAAGAACGAAGGGTGATGCCATTCTTTCTATTTATTATTCGGTGAGGATGAGAGTAAAAGCACAAAGGGTGATGTCGTGCACTTGTTTTTGTGTTGTTACTTCTGTTGTTTAAATTGATATCTAATTTGTTTCTTTACTTCGTTATTTCCATCATTTGATATTTTCTCCCCTAAGAATTTTCCCCTTTCTTTGTATTAAGCTGCTTATTTCTTGTTGTTATTATTTTCTCCGTATATGATTAAACTGCACGTGTTTAATTGGTTTTCGTGTCCTAGCCTCGTCAATACTTCACCGAGGTTAGGCTCGACACTTTCTCGGTACATGGGGTCGGTTGTATTGATGCTACACTCTGCACTTTTGTGCAGATCCCGGTTCAGGACCTTACGGACCGTAGAGTGAAAAGGCTGCCTTCAGTCTATTTGGAGATTCCGAGGTAGTCCTGCCGGCGTTCGCAAGCCTTGGTGTCCCCTCCTACTTTATTTCCATTTGGTTCTTCTTTATTCTGAGACAGATGTATTTATTTTGTTCAGACTTTTATACGTAGTATTCATAGACAATCCGTGAAGTTGTGACACCAAATTCTGGGTTTAGTATTATGAATTTCGTAATGGCATATAATCAAGTTGCTAGACTTTGTTTTATTTCGCACTTTTACTTCCGTTGATTTGTACATCACATGTTATCCGTTAAAATATAAATGAATAAGGTAAATAAACATTAACGTTGGCTTTCCTAGCGGGTTCAATGTTAGGCTCCTTCACGGTCCCGACGGTGGGAAATTTGGGTCGTGACAAGTTGGTATCAGAGCAATAGGTTGTTTAGGTCTCACAATTCACAGACAAGCTTAGTAGAGTCTGAGGGATCGGTATGGATACGTTTGTGCTTATCCCCTAGAGGCTACAGAGTTTAGGAATGACTTCACATCTATTCTTCTCTGTCGTGCGATTTGATTTCTCAACACTAATTGAATTTCTACTCTATTATCTGGCAGATGGCGAGAACACGTGCTTCTTCATCCACTGATCAGTAGCCCAAGTCTTCAGTTGCAGCTCCTACAAGGGGCCGAGGACGAGGCCGTGATATAGGCCGAGGTAGGGGCATAACTCAGCCCAGAGCAGTAGCCCCAGTGGCGGAGCCTCTTGTAGAGTTTGCTGAGGAGGTTCCTGCCCAGACAGTCCCGAATGGACCAGGATGCTCTGGTCCATCTAGTGGGCCTCTTGGAGAGTGTTGCTTAGGCAGGTTTACTTCCTACAGCACCAGATGTCTCACAGGATGGGGGAGGATCCCAGACTCCCGCTACTCACACTCTAGAGTAGTTGGCTTCTCAGTTCCAGACTCCAGCACCTCAGCAGCCGGGTATTGTGGCTCAGACCGGTGATGGAGAAGCTATGACTGCTGATGCTTTATGGAGGTTGGACCGGTTCACCAAGTTGTTCACTAATACTTATAGCGGAACATCTTCATAGGATGCCCATGACTACTTGGATAGCTGCCACGAGGTTCTACGGAACATGGGGATAGTGGAGACCAATGGAGTCGACTTTGCTGCTTTTCGTCTGTCAAGTCTCGCCAAGACCTGGTGGAGAGATTATTGTTTGGCTAGACCAGCTGGATCACTGCCTTTGACTTGGGCCCAGTTCTCAAATTTGTTTCTGGAGAAGTTTCTCCCTATCACTCAGAGAGAGGATTATCGGAGGCAGTTTGAGTGTCTCCAGCAGGGTTCTATGACCGTCACTCAGTATAAGACCAGATTTATTACTTTGGCCCGTCATGCTATTATGATACTTCCTACCGACCGAGAGAAGGTGAGGAGGCTTATTGAGGGACTATCTCAGCCGATCAAATTGCAGATGGCTAGAGAGGCAGGGAGTGATATTTCTTTTCAGGATGCAGCCAATGTGGCCAGACGAGTTGAGATGGTTCTATCACAGGGGAGTGGTCAAGGGTCTGACAAGAGGCCTCGTCATTTTGTCTGGTTCAGTGGTGTCGCATCTGGAGGCAGGGATTCTTTTGGTAGGGGCCATCCTCCTAGGCCATTTTAGTCAGCACTTCAGGTTTCTCGTAGTGCTCTAGGTGGTCGTGGTTCCCACATGCAGTATTCTGATAAGTTGCCCTACAGTGCACCGCTGCTCTAGAGTTTTCAAGGTGGTTACTCAGGTTGTCAGGGTCAGTTTCAGGGCCAGCAGTCTCAGCAGCCGAGATTTGTTATATTTGTGGTGGTCTGGGGCACATTGCTAGATTTTTCCCTCGAGCCTCGAGCAGTTCTCAGCACCAGGGTTCTCGTGCCATAGCTCCCGCACCAGGTAATCCACTACCCGCTCAGCCAGCCAGAGGTGGGGGTCGAGGTGTTAGAGGTCGAGGTCAGGCAGTTAGAGGTGGAGGCCATGCCACTAGAGGTAGAGGTCAGCCAGTAGGAGGCCGTCCCAGGGATGTAATTCAGATTGGTGGGGCCCAGTCCCGATGTTATGCTATTCCAGCCAGACTTGAGGCTGAGGCCTCCGATGCGGTTATCACAGGTATGGTTTTAGTTTGCAGCAGGGATGCTTCGATTTTATTTGATCCAGGGTCCACATATTCCTATGTGTCATCTTATTTTGCTCCTTATTTGGTTATGCCTCATGATTCTCTGAGTACTCTTATATATGTGTCTACACCGGTGGGTGATTCTATTGTGGTAGATCGTGTCTACCGTTCGTGTTTAGTGGTTATTGGTGGTCTTGAGACTAGTGTAGATCTTCTACTCCTTGATATGGTAGATTTTGATGTTATTTTAGGGATGGATTGGTTGTCGCCTTATCATGCCATCCTGGACTATCATGACAAGATCGTGACCTTAGCATTGTCGGGGTTGCCTCGACTGGAGTGGAGAGGGACTCCTGGTCATTCTTCTAGCAGTGTTATCTCATATATGAAGGCTCGGCGTTTGGTCGAGAAGGGGTGTTTGGCCTATTTGGCCTATGTTCGTGATTCTAGTGCTGAGGTTCCTTCTATGGAGTTTGTGCCCATTGTTCATGAGTTTCCAGAGGTGTTTCCTTCAGACCTGCCGAGTATGCCACCCGACAGGGATATTGACTTTTGCATTGATTTGACTCCGGGAACTCAGCCCATTTCTATTCCGACATATCGTATGGCCCCGCCAGAGTTGAAGGATTTGAAAGATCAGTTGCAGGACTTGCTTGATAAAGGCTTTATTAGGCCTAGTGTCTCGCCTTGGGGTGCGCTGGTGTTGTTTGTTAAGAAGAAGGATGGGCCGATGAGGATGTGCATAGATTATTGGCAGTTAAACAAAGTTACCATCAAGAATAAGTATCTGTTGCCGAGGATCGATGATTTGTTTGATCAGCTTCAAGGTGCCAAGGTATTTTTGAAGATTAATTTGAGATCTGGCTACCATCAGTTGAGGATTAGGGCATCCGGTGTCCCTAAGACAGCTTTTCGCACATGGTACGGGCATTATGAGTTCTTAGTGATGTCATTCGGGTTGACAAATGTCCCAGCAGCTTTCATGGACTTGATGAACCGAGTGTTCAGGACTTATTTGGATTCCTTTGTGATTGTCTTTATTGATGATATTCTGATTTATTCCCGCAGCCGGGAGGAACATGAGCAGCACCTTCGAGTCGTTATCCAGACTCTGAAGGACAGTCAATTATATGCTAAGTTTTTGAAATGTGAGTTTTGGTTGAGTTCAGTTGCATTCTTGGGTCATGTTGTATCAGCGGAGGGTATTCAGGTGGATCCTAAGAAGATTTCAGTGGTCAAGGATTGGCCTAAACCCACACCAGCTACAGAGATCCGGATTTTCTTGGGTTTGGTGGGCTATTACCGTCGGTTTGTGGAGGGGCTTTCGTCTATTGCAGCCCCGATGACCAGATTGACTCATAAGGGTGCCCAGTTCCGGTGGTCAGAGGAGTGTGAGGCGAGCTTCCAGAGGCTCAAGACAGCTTTGACTACGGCACCGGTGTTGGTCTTCCCCACAGGTTCAGGGCCATATACTGTGTATTGTGATGCATCTCGGGTTGGACTTGGTGCAGTGTTGATGCAGGATGGCAAGGTTATTGCATATGCTTTGTGTCCGTTGAAGATCCACGAGAAGAATTATCCATTTCATGACTTGGAGTTAGCAACCATTGTCCACGCGCTGAAGATTTGGAGGCATTATCTATATGGCGTGTCATGTGAGGTGTTCACTGATCATAAGAATTTGCAATATTTGTTCAAGAAGAAAGAGTTGAATTTGATGCAGAGGAAATGGTTGGAGTTGTTGAAAGACTATGACATCATCATCTTATATCATTCGGGGAAGGCCAATATGGTGGCCGATACTTTGAGTAGGAAGTCAGCCAGTATGGATAGCCTTGCTTACATTCCGATCAGGGAGAGACCGCTTGCTTTGGATGTTCATGCTTTAACCAATCGGTTCATGAGATTGGATGTTACCGAGCCCAATCGTGTTCTAGCTTATACAGTTGCTCGCTTTTCATTATTTGATCGTATTCGAGATCGGCAGTATGATGATCCTTATTTGTGTGTCCTTAGGGACACGGTGCAGCACGGTGGTGCCAAGCAGGTTACAGTTGGTGACGATGGGTTTTTACGAATGCAGGGTCGTATTTGTGTGCCCAATATGGATGGACTTCGTGAGTTGATTTTAGAAGAGGCCCATAGTTTTTGGTACTCCATTCATCCGGGCGCCGCAAAGATGTATTAGGATTTGCGGCAGCACTATTTGTGGAGGAGGATGAAAAAGGATATTGTGGCATATGTAGCTCGGTGTTTGAATTGTCAGCAGGTTAAGTACGATCATTAGAGCCCTGGTGGATTGCTTCAGCAGATTGAGATTCCCGAGTGGAAGTGGGAGCGTATCACCATGGATTTCGTTGTTGGGCTCCCACGGACTCAAAGGAAGTTCGATGCAGTATGGGTTATTGTGGATAGGCTGACCAAGTCAGCACATTTCATACCCGTGGCAGTTTCATATTCTTCAGAGAGATTGGAAGAGATCTACATTAGGGAGATTGTTCGTCTTCATGGTGTGCCCGTGTCTATTATTTCTGACCCAGGTACGTAGTTTACCTCGCATTTCTGGAGGGCAGTTCAGCATGAGTTGGGCACGATGGTTGAGTTGAGCACAACATTTCATCCTTAGACGGACGGACAGTCCGAGCGTACTATTCAGATTTTGGAGGATATGCTACGAGCATGTGTCATTGACTTTGGAGGTTCTTGGGATCAATTCTTGCTATTATCTGAGTTTGCCTACAACAATAGCTATCAGTCGAGCATTCAGATATCTCCCTATGAGGCATTATATGGTAGGCGGTGTCGGTCCCTGGTGGGATGGTTTGAACTGGGAGAGGCTCGGTTGTTGGGTACAAACTTAGTGCAGGATGCCTTGGATAAGGTTAAGATCATTCAGGATAGACTTTCGTACAGCTCAGTCCAGGAAGAAGAGTTATGCTGACCGCAGAGTTCGTGATGTGGCATTCATGGTCGGAGAGCGGGTGTTGCTACGGGTGTCGCCCATGAAGGGCGTGATGAGATTTGGGAAGAAGGGCAAGCTAAGCCCTAGGTACATTGGCCCGTTTGAGATCCTTGATAGAGTAGGAGAGGTGGATTACATGCTTGTGTTGCCACCGGATTTATCAGCTGTGCATCCAGTTCATGTGTCTATGCTTCGGAAGTATCACGACGATCCAGCCCATGTGTTAGACTTCAGCAGTGTCCCGTTGGAAAAAAATCTGACCTATGAGGAGGAGCCGGTAGACATATTAGACCGGCAGGTTCGTTAGTTGATATCGAAGAGTTATCCTTCGGTTCGTGTTCAATGGAGAGGTCAGCCTACCGAGGCAGCTACCTGGGAGTCCGAGTCGGATATGCGAAGCCAATATCCCCATCTTTTCCCCGATTCAGGTACTTTTCTATGTCCCTACGAGGATGAATGTTTGTTTTAGATGTGGAGAATGTGATGACCCAAAAATTCATCTCTCATTTTATAAGTCAAAACTGTGTTCCGAGGCCTTGAAAACCTCCTTTTATCTGACCTTGTTTTGTGTGCGCAGTCTGGGCGTATATCCGAAAAGCTTTTATATGAAAAACTGAGAAAATGCTAATTTTGCCTTTAAAATTGAATTTAAGTTGACTTCGGTCAATATTTTGGGTAAACGGATCCGTACCCATGATTTGACGGTCCCGGAGGGTCCATAGGAAAATATGGAACTTGGGCGTACGCTCAGAATTGAATTTCGAGGTCCCAAGCCCGAGAAATGAATTTTTGAAAGAAATTGTTTTACTGAAATTATTAGAGTTTTTGGAAATTTGATTATATTTGAAATTGATGGTATCGGACCCGTATTTTGGTTCCGGAGCCCGGTACAGGTTGAATATGGTTTTGAGTGATGCCTGTAAAATTTGGTAAGAAACGGAGGTCATTTGACGTAATTCGGACCCGTAGTTGTGAAATTTGAAACTTTGAAAGTTTTTGAGATTTTCCTTTGATTTTTATGCAAAATTCGTTGTTTAAGATGTTATTTTGGAGATTTGATCGCATGAGTAAGTCCGTAGGATTTTTTTAAGGTTGTGTACATGTTTGGTTTGGAGCCCCGAGGGCTCGGGTGAGTTTTGTATAGGCGTCGGAGTGGTTTGTACTTAGAAAAAATCTGGTGAGAAAGTTGTTTGCGGGTGCCTGGTGTTTTACTCTATGCGAACGTGTGGTAACTCACGTGAACGCGAAGAAAAAATGGAGAAAGGGGCCTGGGTACTCTATGCGAACGCATTGTCCACGACGCGAACACGGAGCCCTGGGTAGGTTGCTCAACGTGAACGCGTCTAGGCCCTCGCGAACGCATTATGTTAAGGGAGCTGGGGATGGGGGAGCTGAACTCTATGCGAACGCGGCTAGAGGAACGCGAACGCGAAGGCCAGGGAGGGGTGAGCCTACGATAACGCATAGAAAGTGTCATGAACGCGAAGGCCAATATGGCCCAAGGCTACGCGAACGCGACAGACCTCACGCGAACGCGTAGAAGGTCTGTCCAGCCCACTTAAAACAGTAGAAAAAACGGGATTTTAGCCATAACTTCATATTTTCAAAACCAAGGAAGCTTAGGGGTGATTTTTGAAGGGGGATTTCACCACCAAGTTCTAGGTTTGTGTTCTTAAACTCGTTTTCTTCATTTTCCATTAACGCCCATTAGATTTCTAGGCCTAAATTTTGTTTTTAAGGGTAGAAATTAGGGATTTTAGGAGAATTATGGATTTTAAAAATTTTTGAATTTAGACCTCGATTTGGGATCAGATTCCGAAACTACTTACATATTCGGGCTCGTGGGTGAATGGGTGATTGAGTTTTGGTCCGAACCTCGTATTTTGACCAAGCGGGACCGGGGTCAATTTTGGACTTTTTAGGAAGAATGATAGAAAACTCATAATTAAGCATTGGGGTTGAATTATTTAGCATTTATTGATATTATTAAGTTGATTCTGCCTAGATACAATTGAATTAGAGGCGAATTCTAAAGGGAAAGCGGTAATTGAGGCTTGAGTTTGGTCGTGGAATTTGAGGTAAGTGTTTGGCTTAAACTTAGCTTGAGGGAATAGGTATTGTATCTTATTTGCTACGTGTTAGTGATATGTTCAACGTATAGGTGTGGTGACAAGTATCTATACATTGGTGTCAAGCATGCCCGTGAATCAAATATTGAACTTTATGTGATTTTTCATTAAACATTACACGAGTTTAGTTTGATGATTATTCATGTTGGTAGAATTTTCCTTGGTATTGATCATTGCCGAGTATTGGTTCAAGTTGAGAATTATTTCGTGAAATTGAATAACTAGGTGAGATTGGTTATAGTTGTTTCCCTTGCCGGGATGATATTGATTCTACTGTTGGCTCCCTTGTCGGGACGTTATGGTTCTTATTATTATTTTATATTGTTGATTTCCTTGTCGGATTGCTGTTATTGATTTGTTTGGGTGAGGAAGAGTGTAAAGCACGAAGGGTGATACCGCGTATAATATTGTGAGGATGAGATTAAACGTACGAAGGGTGATGTCGTGCCATGTTATGAATTTAAAAGCACGAAGGGTGATGTCGTGCCATTTCTATTGATTTATTGTGAGGATGAGAGTAAAAGCACGAAGGGTGATGACGTGCATTCTATTTATTATTTGGTGAGGATAAGAGTAAAAGCACGATGGGTGATTCCATGCATTCTATTTATTATTTGGTGAGGATGAGAGTAAAAGCACGAAGGGTGATGTCGTGCACTTGTTTTTGTGTTGTTACTTCTATTGTTTAAATTGATATCTAATTTGTTGCTTTACTTCGTTATTTCCATCATTTGATATTTCCTCTCCTCAGCATGTTCCCATTTCTTTGTATTTAGCTGCTTATTTCTTGTTGTCATTATTTTCTCCGTATATGATTAAACTGCACAGGTTTAATTGGGTGTCGTGTCATAGCCTCATCAGTACTTCGTCAAGGTTAGGCTCAACACTTACTCGGTACATGAGGTCGGTTGTACTGATGCTACACTTTTCACTTTTGTGCAGATCCCGGTTCAGGACCCTACGGACCGTAGAGTGAGGAGGCTGCCTTCAACCCATTTGAAGATTCTGAGGTAGTCCTGCAGGCGTCCGCAGGCCTTGGCGTCCCCTCCTACTTTATTTCCATTCTGTTCTTCTTTATTCTGAGTCAGATGTATTTATTTTGTTCAGACCTTTATATGTAGTATTCATAGACAGTCCGTGAAGTTATGACACCAAATTCTGGGTTTAGTATTATGAATTTCGTAATGGCATATAATCAAGTTGTTAGACTTTGTTTTATTTCGCACTTTTATTTCTGTTTATCTGTACATCACCTATTATCCGTTAAAAATAAATGAATAAGGTAAATAAACATTAACGTTGGCTTGCCTAGTGGGTTCAATGTTAGGTGCCATCACGGTCCCGACGGTGGGAAATTCGGGTCATAACAGATGCCTACCGGAAGTTAGCCAAATGGAAAATTCTTCTCGGTGAGTCCGACATCGTGTACATGACGCAAAAAGCTATCGAAGGACAAGCATCGGCCGATCATCTCGAATAAAACCTGGAGGACAAGTACTACGAGCCACTTGCAGATATTTCCCAGATGAAGAGGTGTTATTCGCTGGAGAGTACATTTCAAAATCGTACCCGGGGTGGAGGATGTTTTTCGATGGAGCTGCAAATTTCAAGGGAGTAGGAATAGGAGTAGTCCTAATCTCGAATCAGGACAACATTATCCGTTTTCAGCTCAGATAAGATTCCCATGCACAAATAATATGGCGGAGTACGATGCGTGCATCCTTGGGATTAGGATGGCAGTCGACAAGAATATCAAGGAGCTTTTAGTTTAACAACCCGACCGGTCATTTTGTGTAATTGCGCCCCGTTTTCCTTTTTTATGCTTCACACATGTGTGTTTATGATTTTATGACTTGCGGGATTGGTTAGTTTTGTTTTGGGAAGCTTTCAGATTGTTTCGGACCCTTTGATTCTTGACTTAGAAGCCTAAGTTAGAAATATTGACCAAACCTTGACTTTTGTGAAAACGATCTTGGAACAGTGTTTTGATGGCTCTGATAGCTTCATATCGTGATTTCAGACTTGGGCATATGCCCAAAATTGATTTTAGAAGTTCGTAGGTTAATTTGTGTTATTTTGCTGAAATTTGGCAATTTGAAGTTAAAAAGTTTGACCATAGGTTGAATTTTAGCTATCGAGCTCGAAATTTGATTTTGGGGCTTAGAATAGGTTTTTATTCTATTTAAAAGTTTTTTGCAAAATTTTATATCATTTGGAGTTGATTTGATAGGATTTGGGCGTTTATTTGTAATTCAAGCGATTCTTTAACTTAACTTTGAAACTTATGTGTTTTAGTGTTTGATTAGTAGTTTTAGATGTTATTTTTGTGTTTTGATCGCAAGACCGAGCTCATATGATGTTTTTAGAGTTGTGTTGATGTTTGGTTTGGAGCCTCTGGGGCTCGGATGAGTTTCAGACATTTTCATAAGGTTTTGAGCTGAAATGCAGAATCTAGTGTGTTCATGCTTCAGGTATCGTATTTACGAACACCAGGTTTGCAATTGCGAGCTTAGCAGGGGTGCCTCATGTATCGCAATTGTAAAGTGGTCTAGGATTTTAGGTAGCCTGCATTTGCGACTAAACTGTCCCTTTTGCGAAGGGGACAGGGTTCGCATTTGTGAACCCATTTATCGCAATTGTGATGACCCAGTAGGAAGGTCAGTGGCCGCATTTGCAATGTGTTCTTCGGAATTGTGAGGGTTCGCAATTTTGCAGTTACGACTCAGCAGTTGATCAAAAGGGCTGGAAGTCGGGATTTCATCTCATATTCTCTCAATTTAGAACCCTAGACTCGGTAGGAGGTGATTTGGAGAGGGGATTTTCATTTACAAACTTTGGGTAAATGATTCTAATCTATTTCCAATCATATTCCATCAATATATCTTAAATTTTAACATCAAAATCATGTGAATCAAAGCGAAAATTTGTGAAACTTGTCTAGTTTTTGAAAAATAAGAATTTGAGTTTGAGAGTCGACTTAGACTCGGTTTTTGAAATTAATCACATATATGAACTCGTGGGGTCATGGGTGGTCGGAATCTACTATTGGACCTGGGTTTTGACCGGGCGAGCCCTGGGTTGACTTTTGTTAACTTTTTGAGAAAAGTGTAAAGATCATGGCTTTATCTATTGTAATTATTTTTCTTTGCATTGTTTGATGATATTAAGTCGATTTTGGTTAGATTTGAGCTGTGTAGAGGAGAATTTTAGGGGAAAAGCTATTTCCGAGGGTTGAACTATCCTAGTTGAGGTAAGTATCTTTCCTAACTTTGTGTGGGGGAACTACGCCTTAGGATTGGGATTGATGGTTTCATCTGTGCTATGTGAAAGTCGTGTACACAAGGTGATGAGTGGGTACACAGGCTGTATATGGTATTTGATCGGTCTAGGATACTTAGACTCAATCCATGCTATAATCGAAATGCCATATCATGTTCTAAATTTTCATAGTCAATATATTCTTACTTGTGTTAGTCTATTCTTACATACCTCAAATAACTTGTTTAACACTTGTTCTACATCCTACTTGATAAATTCCTCTCATGCTTTAGTTGAACTTGTTTCCCCTTTATTGTTACATTTTATCTCTTTCATTGTTGATTATCATTATTTGAAGTTATTGTACATGTTATCTCTTTCTTTGTTGATTATCATTATTTGAAGTTATTGTTACAGGTTATCTCTTCCATTGTAAGTTATTTCTATTTAATATCGTGGTTACACAATATCTTTCTCATTGTTGAGTTATTGGTGTTGAAGTTGTGAAAGATGTTATCACGTAGAGGCAAAATTGTTTTGTTGTTGAGATATTCTTCTTGTTGAGAAATTTTCATTCATTACTTTTGTTTTTATTCTTGTACACATTGTGGTTGAGCCATGGGCAATTATCGTGGAAATATTGATGTTGTTGATTATTGTCAAGTTGTGATATATGGGAACTTGTGGTGCGAGTTGTTATTGTAATGTGAAACTGACGCGCATGCGGCAGTATAAGGATAGGGGTTAATGTGCATGCAGAGGCATAAGGTGGGACTTATGTGCATGTTTATTGTAAGGGAATTATGTGAAGCCACACAGCGTCATAAGGTAGGCTGAAGTACGTGTAGCTATTTCGGGAAATAAATATTTTTGAAACTATTTAAATGTAAGGTTCACGCAGCGGTGTAAGAAAGGATTGTGATTGAAATTGAGAAATGTGAATACGAGGCGGTACCTCGGTTGTGATTCTTTTTATATACGAGGTGGTAACCTCGTTGTGATTCTTGTTGTTTATCTCATGTTGTAAGGAGTTATTTGGTGGGAACACTTCTTGTTGTTTTGATCTTTCTTGTTCTATCACTTGTTGTCTGTATACGATCATTGTGGTTCTTTTCAATTGCTTAATTTATATTATTCTTTTGCTTACAACCGATTCATTAGCCTATGTTATTGACTTGCTTCATATTATATATTTCTCCGCTTTCCACTACTTCTTGTTATTACGTTTTCATTCTTTTTTATTATATCCTAGCAGGTGTGTTGATCTGGCCTTGTCACTACTCTACTGAGGTTAGGCTTGATACTTACTGGGTTCCGTTGGGGTGTACTTATACTACGCTTCTACACATCTTTTTGGTGCAGATCCAGGAACGTGCTCGTGCCCGACGTTGGTGATCGAATGTTAGCTGCTTTCCGGAGACTTCAAGGTATACTTGCTCGGCATTTGCAGGTCTCGGATTCATCTTCCCTCGCTTTTATTTCCTATTGTATTTTCATTCAGATAGTGATGTAGTATACATTCTAGTATTACTTTGTAGGGCTTATGACTCAGTTCCACCGATTTTGAAAAAGTGTTTTGTTGGGATTTTATTTCGGAAGATTATATGAGTTTTTAGACTTATTTTAGTATTTCTGTTAATTATTTATATCAAGTTATTATTAAATGTTAGGCTTATCTAGTCTTAGAGACTAGGTGCCATCACGACATTCTACGGGGGAAAATTGAGGTCGTGACATTTAGTCATAGGAGATTCTGACTTGCTGATCCACCAAGTTCAAGGCAAATAGACCACCAAGAATGTCAAGATCCTTCTATACTTGCATTGTGTAAAAGAATTGTGTAATAATTTCACCAAGAACGTGTTCAAGCATGTTCCCAGAATCCAGAATAAGTTTTCCAACACTCTCGCAAATCAGTCATCCATGATTCAACAACCGGACAAGAATTATATCCCATCGAGATAGAGATCCAAGATCAGCATGCATATTGTTTCCACGTAGATGAAGAGCCTAATGGCTAGACTTTGTACCATGATATCAAAAGTTTTATCGAGGAAAGGAAATATACAAACAATTCTGCTAACGGTCAGAAGTGATCATTGAGAATAGTAGCAAATCACTTTTTCCTTAACGGGGAAGTCTTGTATAGGAGGACCCCAGACTTGGGTCTGTTAAGGTGCGTAGATGTTGCTAAAGTGATAAGGTTGCTGGAAGAGATACATGCAAGAACGTACGGTCCTCACATGAACGGTTCCACTCTAACCAAGAAGATTCTGATGGTCGGATATTTTTTGGATGACCATGGAAAGGGATAGCATTCACGGGAATTTCATCCGAGTTCCACCAAATGAATTAGACATAATGGGTTATCCTTAGTCATTTTCTACTTGGGGAAGGGATGTAATTGTACCTATAGAACCGGCCACATCAAAAGGTCATCGTTTCATCTTGGTAGCCATCGATTAATTCACCACATGGGTCGAAGCTTCCACATATAGGTATGTCACAAAGAGGTAGTGGTAGATTTCATCCGTAATAACATATATTGTCGATTCGGGATTCCAGAATCAATCATAACTGACAACTCAACCAATCTCAACAGCGATCTCATGAGGAAAATTTGAAAAAAGTTTGAAATCATTCATCGTAATTCCACGGCATACAGGCCACGGATGAATGGAGCAGTTAAAGCAGCCAACAAAAAAAATAGTGGACAATCACTGGAAATGGCATGAGAACTTATCATTTGCTCTACTTGGTTACCGCACTATTATGAGGACATCTACTGTGGCAACACCATACATGCTGGTATATGGCACAGAAGCTGTAATACCCGCAGAGGTCGAGATACCATCTTTGAGAGTTGTCGAGGAAGCCAAGTTATATGATGTAGAACGGATACATGTTCGGCAAGAACAACTCATGCTCATCGATGAAAAGAGGATGGACGTAGTGTGTCATGGTCAGCTGTATCAAAAGAGGATGGCCAACGCATCCAATAGAAAAGTGAAACCTCGATAGTTCACACCGGGGCAACTGGTTTTGAAGAAGATATTCCCCATATAAGAAGAGGCTAAGAGGAAGTTCGCGCTAAATTGGTAGGGTCCTTATGTATCCAACGAGTATGTCGGGAG
Source organism: Nicotiana paniculata (assembly GCA_005239505.1). Classification (NCBI taxonomy): domain Eukaryota; kingdom Viridiplantae; phylum Streptophyta; class Magnoliopsida; order Solanales; family Solanaceae; genus Nicotiana; species Nicotiana paniculata. The sequence goes on along the minus strand of ML303334.1, from coordinate 48,310 downwards.
GGGCATTAATCCTAGCAGAAATGGATAGCAGAGTAAGCACAAAGCCCATCAATTCAAATTCCATCAAGAGACACTACATTTGAAGATAATAGAGTTAGGTTTTGTTGTAATAGAACTACGCCAGACCTGACTTCCCATGGTAGGATACGTAGGCAACCTACGTAAGGTCCGATCCCACTTTTGTAACATAAAACCAAATATCATTCTGTGTATTCGGAACTACACTACGATTTTGATTTCCTTTGGCAAGAATACATAGGCAAGCCACACCGGATTTAGTCATCTATTGTAGTCGACCTACGATTTGGCCTGATTCTATTTGGATACATAGGCAGTATGTGTCATACTCGGCCATATCATTTCAAATTTTATCATTTTTTATCTATTGTAATCGAACTACGTTCAGACCTGATTCCATTTGGATACGTAGGCTTCTTGAGTCAGGCTCGGTCATTTCACTTCATATCATCATTTCATTATTTCATATTGTCAAACTACGTTTAGACCTGATTCTTTTGGATACGTAGGAAACCTGGAAAGGATCGGCCATAACCCTAGTAAAAGCCTTATAATATGTTGCCTAGATTAGGAAGTAATTGCATCAGCAGGAAGCTACATCATCAGGGACATATCCAAGAAAGCACCATCAGCAAGGCAAAGCCATCCAGGAGCAATACTCGCATTAGAGGAAACGTCTAAACATTTCATAATCTGGAACGACGACATTTGCCATAAACATAAATGATTTCCAAATTCACTTTAAGAAATACTACTTGATCCACCTACTAAACTTCGTGGCATAGTCCACCGGACTCGGGGCAACGCCAGGTTCATAATCAACACAAATCAATGCCCCTACTAAGAATATTTCTCTGAGCTGATTGACAAGAATCAAAGGATTCCAGATCGCACTGAAATTCCGCTACAACCTCATAAGCCTCTATATCACTTTTATTATTCAATTCACTTTCTCATATAGCCAAGGACTAACTTTGAATTTTGTGCAGGTATCCCAGAGCCAAGCCTCTGACACAGTCGGAGCACCTTATACATATCAAGCCATATACTCTTCCAATCAGAGCGCCTTGTACATATCAAGCCATCTGCTCTACCGATCGGAGCACCTTGTACATATCAAATTGTCTGTCCCGCCAATTAAGAACCTTGTACATATCAAGCCGTATGTCCCACCAATCGAAGTGTTTTGTACAGACCGCATCGGCTACTCTGCTAATTAGAGCACTTTGTACAGATGTCACTCCGCCAAATCAAATATTCCAAGTAGATCGTTGAAAACCTCATCACCAACTTTGCCAATCGAAGGACGAATCATTCAATTTCATCACATGTTTCGCCGAACAACGGCCATAAATTAATTTGCAGTCAAGATATTTGGCCATGCTCATTTATTTCTCTGCTTTTACCTTGAATATTTTGACGTTTTATTTATGTAGCTTACATGCATTTTACATTCAAGTTCAAATACTCCCATCGCACAGAGGTTCAAATTCAAATTCAAAAACTCTCATCGCATGGAGATTTAAATTCAAAGTCATATACTCCCATTGCATGGAGATACTTCCATTGCTTGGAGATTGAAATCCAAAGTGGAAATTTCCCATCTCGAGGTAATTCAGTGTCGAATACCTTCCATCCCGTGGAGATTCAAATGCTCCGACAACTACGTAATGGTACAAAGCCCGGCTAATACTTAAGTTAGATTCAAACACCCATCCCCGGCATTCCCAAATAATGCTCTAGAGCTCGGAGGATTCAGATTCAAATATCCCATCGCCCAAAGACCCCAAATAACGGATAGCCATCATCTAGACATTATTATTCGTACATATTTACATTATATCCTAATGTATTTACATTACGATATATGGGTATGTGTATATCTTCCTTTTTGTAGGATTCAAACACTACAACATGGAACTTCCTCTAAGAAGCAAATCAGGTTACAACGCTATGAGGGACAACAGACTCATAAGTGAGCGAAGGATCCAACCTCCAACTCAATTTTATCAATAGAACTCCAAAATTTTCGAAATATCTCAAATCTTGTAATCAAGCTACAATTCAGAAGTCAATGGGTTCCAAAAGCTTCTCGATTTGCGATATCGTCATAACACGGAGCTAGGGAAATTCCTGCAAGCACAACTCCTTCCGAATCACCATCCAGAACTACATAAGGCCCGATCCTAGTTAAGCCCGAGGTATGCAGGCCATTCAAAGCCAAAATTCGGCCGTAATCTCAAAACTCCTAATCATTCCCAAATCCAAACACCAATCCTGCAATACATGACTAAAATTTGAAACAAAATTAGTCATTAAGTCGTTGTCCGCAAACTCTTTCATCGTCTCCGATCAAAGAGGGGAAGCTGTTGACGATCAATTTTTACCCTCCTCTTTAAATTAAATTATTTACACTTATTAATCAGCAATAATATAGTGAAGTATTTAAAAGTAATAATAACTATTATCTCAAAATATAAATAATATAATATGTATAATAGTAGTTAGTAATATTCATTATATAATTAATAATAATTTAGTCTTAAATATCTACAAATTATGCTACTTTTACTGCCTTAATTAATTAAAATACCCTTCATATTTTAATAAACAAGTATTATAATAAATTTAATAATTTAGTCTCAAATTTATACTAGCTTTATTACTTTGATTAGCCGAAATTAGTTTTTACAATTTAATAGATGAAGTGTTATAACTAATTTTGACAACGAATTAGTTACAATAATTAACTGATAATTATATTTTATTACATTTAATTAGGATTATTTAAATCTAATTAATTTAACTATAAAAGAGGTTAAAAACTCAAATAGGCTACAATTGAAATTATTCAATTAAACTCAATGTGGCTATGAGTTCAGTCCTCACCCATCTTATTTGGCCTAGAAACACAGGCCAATGCACCTTGACCTGGTCCGGAACCCCCTACCTTTGTCCAAGTTGGAAATTCATGCCACCTCCTTAAAGCCAATCACTGTGCGCCATATCGCTCATCTCCAACACTCACACAAGAAACACAAAGTGATTTAGACCGTTGATTAAAGCCATTAACGGTCCACAATTAATCCCAATTTTTTAAATTCTTAAACCCTTCGGTGATTATCGCAATCGTCGGGTCAAAAGGATCTAACGATCTTTATTTTTTACAATTAAATCCCTTTATCTATTTTTAACCTCCGAAATTTCGGAGTCGTTGATCAAATATCCAACGGCTCATCTTCAGCCTCTAACTTTTAATATAAAGAACACCCCACTAACCCTAATCATCCCCCACCATAACCCGCCTCCCTTCTTTCCCCGTTCTCTTCATTTTCTCTCAACCCTACAAACCCCATCAATCCGCAAACCTTGCACGAATTCATGCAAGGTCACTCAAATAAAACCAGAACATCCATATTGTCTCTTCAAACCGCGAATCCTGCCGTATTCTTTCCTCTTTCATCACCCTGATTCAAACCCAAAATCCTCATAAACCCTAGACCTAACGATACAACAGAAATGTCATCAGTCCTTCCTCCGTTTATTTAAATCAAGCATGCATGGACATGATTGACCTCATCATCATTATTCATTATCCAGAGATCAAACGTAGTAATCTCTGCACATGGATTGTGATCGATGGTCCGTCGCTCCTCAATGGTCAACTTCCTCCATCTTCGTGCCAGGGTAAAACTCCACCCTATTTTCCCCTTTATTCTCTTCTCTTTCCCCCCTTTTGCTATTATCATCTATCAATCACCATCACTCATTATCTCTTGAATTTGGAAATAACCTTAATGGCTTAAATGCCACTATAAATAGAACATTGAATGTTCTCACCAAACACACCGGAACACACGGAAGAATACACTTAAAATACAAAGAAGAACATTAAAATTTAAGAGCTTTCTGCCAGGTTTAAGTGTTCAAAAGAATTTATCTAGTTTTTTATTTCTTTCTTTTATGCTCAAGTTCAAACTGTTATGGGTTGGTTGTAAGTTTGGATTCGTAAACGACTTCTAAACACTCCTTACTTGGTTTGCTTCTCTGAAGAAGGTCAGTGTACACTGACCCCCTCCCTTTTATTTCTTAAATTAGTTATATAGTTATGTTTTCATGATGCTTACCTATTTTAATTGTTATTCATGATAATATGTGGCTCTTTTAATATACCCTGATATTCATGTCTTCATATTCTTTTGGGATTAGTGGTATCTCATGATAGTCATGTTGTTTTGTGTTGTTATTCAATTTGTGATGATTATTGAACTTTGCCTCTCATGACTTAGCTAGTCAAAATGTTTCTTTCATGTTGTTATTCTTATGGATAAATCATGTTAAGCCTTTATGATTAGCTGAATCAAACCTTGTGTTAAAGATATTATGTGTGATCTATCCCTGTAAATTAAATAATAGACATATGTATACCATCATATTGACTGAGTTGAGTGAATCATGATTTTGAACATCTCTTGGTTTGTGGTTAAGGTACCCCTTCCTGGCACAATTATTGCTTGGGGTCTATAAGACCCTCGTGAACTCTGAAGTGTCAGGGGTTGATAGGGAGACTTCATCCATAAATATAGTTTACCCTAAGCCTTTGGTCACTGACTTCAATTATTCCTTATATGGTTAGAACAAATAAAATATTCTTTGTTGCATTCTTTAGATCTTTTGTTATTATTATTTGTTATGATTTTGTCTTGTTTCACCCTATGTTGATGTGCACTAATTATTATCTTTCCTCTTTTGTATGCATTTTGGAATGGGCCTGCTGAGTTTTATTTGGAACTCAGGGCCTAGTTCCAGAACTGGGTTGCTTTCTCACTTGTTGGAGTTTGTCTATGTTATAGTCAATCTGGGCCTGATTTGCTTGCCAGCCAAATCTCAAGAGTCCATCTTTCCTTCCTCTCATTTCAATCGATAGTTGTTTACTATTTGTTTTTCTATGTATATATCTTCGAAAACTAACCTGATTATTGGATATTCTTTGATATTTTGATTGTTTTAGGAAAATTAGGAAAATCAAGACTTAAAGGTAAAAAGAAAAATTATATTATAAGGTTCATCTTCTTCAATCACATTAACGTTTTGACTATTAATAGTTTGAGATTAACCATTTAATAAACAAATAACTTTTTTTCTAGTTGTGTTTACCACTAATGATTTTCGGTGATCTTAAGCTTTTTTGTAGATTCGAAAAAATGAGAACGAATCCTTTTTGGAAAATCTTCAAACGCATCGCGAGGATACAAAAAGATGTTTCAAAAATAAAAGCAAGCATATACAGTCGGGCTTACAAGGAACAATACAAATGAGTTTGAAAACACAGGCTTTCTATTAGAGCAGTATTTCTAAAACAAAACAAGGTATATCCGTTTTTAATAAGTAATATATCTTGAGGTCATCTCTCTTTCTTTTAATAAAAATCATAAAGACTCACAAATAAATACCACTCTTCTAAAGAAGATACACAACCTTTTCACAAAAGTTGAGCTTTCACACAAAACTTAAATATTTTTGAAGTCTCACTTAGCAATTTCAATGATGTCGAGACTCAAGGAGGGGAAGGGGAGGTGAGGCTGGACTCGCCGGTCATCCCTAGGAGAGGGAGATTTAAGTACCTTGGGACTATTATTCAGGGGGGTGGGGAGATTGATGAAGATGTCACGCATCGTATTGGAGCGGTATGGATGAAATAGAGACTCGCTTGCGGTGTTTTGTGTGACAAGAAGGTGCCACCAAAACTTAAGGGTAAGTTCTACAGAGTGGTGGTCAGACCAACGAAGTTGTATGGGACTAAGTATTGGCTAGTCAAGATCGCTCATGTCCAGAAGATGAAGGTAGCAGAGATGAGGATGTTGAGATGGATGTGCGGGCACACCGGGTTAGATAGGATCAGAAATGAGGTTATTTGCGACAAGGTTGGGTGTGGCCCCTATTGAGGACAAGATGCAGGAAGTGAGGCTTAGCTGGTTTGGTCATATGAGGAGGAGGATCACAAATGCACCGGTGAGGAGGTGTGAGAGGTTGACATTGGAGGGCCTACGGAGAGGTAGAGGTAGGCTAAAGAAGAGGTGGGGAGAGGTGATTAGGCAAGACATGGCGCAGCTTCAGCTGACCGAGGACATGACCCTTGATAGGAATGTATGGAGGTCATGGATTAAGGTAGTAGAGTAGGTAGTATAGAGTGTTCATAACAGTAGTATTGGCACGCAATCTCGCTTTATGTTGGTAGTAGGTTTTTATGACTAACCGTTGTTTTCTATCATTGTTGATCACCTTACTGTCTTGTTGTTTTTATTCTGCTTTTATATGGCTTTTTGGTGTCCCTTATTGTTTATATTTTCATTAATGTGGTGTTTATGCTTTCCTGAGCCGAGGGTCTATTGTAAATAACATCTCTATCCTCAGAAGGTAGGGGTAAGGTCTGCGTACACACTACCCTCCCTAGACCCCACTATGTGGGATAATACTGGGTATGTTGTTGTTGGTGTAATCAACCAGAATATAGACATTTTTTTTCCTGAACCTAGACTAAGTTTAAGGAGGTACCGTAGGTAGATTTCAAGGTATTTTTAACCCCTTCCCCTTAAAATAACGAGAACCTTACCCAAATCTCACCATTTAGCAGAACATTAGGATAATAATTTTCAAAAAATTATAGGTACCCTAATATACCTTAAATATTAGGTGGTGATTCTTTTTATCAACTTTAGAAGAAACATTAGTTGTATTTTGTTTTGACATGTGCAAAATAGGGTGCAACAGAGGATGGTTCCATGAGAATGTGTATTGGCTACATGCAATTGAACAAGGTTACCATCAAGCATAATTATCCACTGCCTTGCTTTAAGGACTTGTTTAATCAGCTTCATGGTGCTAGGATGTTCTCAAAGATTTACTTGAGGTCATGGTACCACCAGTTAAAGATCAGGGCTTCAAACATTTCTAAGACGTCTTTCAGGACCCGTTATGGGCATTATGAGTTCTTGGTGATATCTTTTGGTTTGACTAATGCTCCAGCAACTTTCATGTATTTGATGAACAGTGTATTCCATCCTTATTTGGACTCTTTTTCCATTGTGTTCATTAATGATATCTTGGTACATTCCCGTAGTAAAGAGAAACACAAGCAACATTGAGGACGGTGCCTCAGGTTTTGAGGGAGAATAAGTTGTATGCTATGTTCTCTAAGTGTGAGTTCTAGTTGGATTTAGTGGCATTTTTGGGACACATGGTGTCCAATGATAGGATCAAGGTGGTTCCAAAGTAAATTGAAGCGGTTCAGAGTTGGCATAAACCTTGTATGGCCATGGAGATCAGGAGTATTTTAGGTTTAACTAGTTACTACTGTTTCTTTGTGTGTGGGGGGGGGGGGTCTCATCTATTGCATCTCTGTTGACTAAGTTGACTCAGAAAGGTGCTCCATTCATATGTTGTAACGAGTGTGAGGAGAGCTTTCAAAATCTCAAGACTTCTTTGACTACAGCTCTAGTTTTGGTATGTTGATGTAGGATAGCATGGTGATTGCCTATGCATCATGCCAGTTGAAGCCCCGTGAGAAGAATTATCCGGTTCATGATTTGGAGTTAGTATTTATTGTGCACTCATTCAAAGTTTGGAGGCATTGATTATTTTGGAGTGTCATGTGAGGTTTACACTGATCACCGGAGTCTTTAGCATTTATTTAGGTAGAAGGATCTGAATTTGAGGTGGCGTAGATGGTTGTGGTTGTTGAAGGATTATGATATCACTATTTTGTACAATCGGGGGAAGGCTAAAGTAGTAGTGGATTTCTTGAGTAGAAAGGCAGGGATGATTGAGAGCTTTGCATTTATTCCAGCTGGGAAGAGGCCTTTAGCTTTGGATGTTCAGGTGTTGTCCAATAGATTGGTGATATTGGATATTTCTGAGCCGAGCAAAGTCCTTGCTTGTGTTGTTTCACAATCATCCTTATTTGAGTGAATTAAGGCTTTCCAGTATGGTTATCCCTATTTGCTTGTCCTTTAGGACACTGTGCAGTGAGGTGGTGCTAAGGAGGTGATTATTGGTGATGATGGTGTATTGCAACTTCAGGGTCGAGTTTGTGTTCCTAATGTCGATGGCTTGAGAGAGTTGATTCTTGAGGAGGCTCACAGCTCGTGATATTCTCTTCACCCAGGTTCTATAAGGATGTCCGATGATTTAGAAAAGCATTATTTATGGAGGAGGATGAAGAAGGACATTCTTGGGCATGTTTTACGGTGTTTGAACTATAAACAAGTCAAGTTTGAGCATCAGAAATCGGGTGGTTTGCTTCAGAAGATTGATATACCGGAGTGGAAGTGGGAGCGCATTACTATGGACTTCGCTGCCACGCACCTTGAGGAAGTTTGAAGCCATTTGGGACATTGTGGATTGGTTGACTGAATCGGCACATTTCATTTCGGTTATGACTTTCTACACTTCATATAGGTTGTCTCAGATCTACATCAGAGAGATTGTTGACTTGCATGGTGTACCTATCTCTATCATCTCAGGCTGCGGCACTCAGTTTACTTTGCACTTTTGGAGGGCTATTCAGTGTGATTTGGGCACCCATGCGGAGTTGAGTATTGAATTTCACCCTCAGAAGGACGGTAGTCTGAGCGGATCATTCAGATCTTGGAGGATATGTTGAGGGTCTGCATCATTGATTTTGGTGGCCAGTGGGATTAGTTTCTATCTTTAGCGAAATTCTCCTACAATAACAACTATCAATTTAGTATCCAGTTGGCTTCGTATGAGGCCTTATATGGTAGGCGATGTCGTTCTCCAATTGGTTGGTTTGAGCCCGGTGAGTCTAGGTTATTGGGAACAAACTTGGTACGTGATGCCTTGGAGAAGGTGAACTTGATTCATGAGAGACTTCGTCAGCTAAGATCAGGCAGAAGAGTTATTGTCACGACCCCAAATCCTAAGCCGACCGTGATGGCGCCTATCATGGAGCTACGCTAGCCAACAATCACATATTGACATAATATTTTCATAATTTCCAAAATTTGTTTCCAACATGTCATAAGCATTTTAAATTTCCAAATTTTAAGCAAAACCCAACGAAATAAATAGTCTAACTACTACCCCCAAAACCTGTAGTCAACACGTCATGAGCATCTACAAGTAGTACAAAATAACTCTACTGTCATAATACATCGAGTCTCGGAACGAGGAACTAAATACAAAACAAGAAAAAAGGAAAAGAGAAAGCTATGGACGTTGAATAGCTACCTCGAAATCCCAACTCCGGCTCCATAAGAAGGAAGAAAACTAGTGCTCGGTACTAGCACATGTATCTGCACACAGAGGTGTAGAGAGTAATGTGAGTACGCCAACTCATTAGTAATGAAAGTAAAATGCCTAAGGCTATGAAACAAGTAAAACAATCATAAAATTCACAGTAACTGTGATCTTGCTTACAGAAATACAGATAAGTATAATATAGGCTTTACAAATCCTCATTTAGTGAAATATCTTTGAAAATATATCCTCATCACTGTTACCATGGAAATCATAAATAGTTCAGTGTGAGTAACAGAGTCAAAATTCATGAACAATTTCTTTCAAGTAAAAATAGATGTAATAAACTGCCCCTCGGGCGTATAACCACTCAGCATCAGTGTCACGACCCAAAATCCCACCTTCAGGTCGTGATGGCGCCTAATGTTACACCCACTAGGCAAGCCAACGTGTCAACTGTATTGATTTATTAGCAAGTGAAAATAACAAACAGTGACTATATAACTGAATTAAAGTGTGGAAGCATTAACATAATTCTAAATAATAATAGCTAATAACGCAAAAAAAATCCCATTTAAGTACAACCCAGAAGTGGAGTCACAACCTCACGAACTAGTCTAAGATTTGACTAAAAACAACAGTTTGAAAATAAGGTGATGTATCTGTCTGGAAACCACATAAAAGACAGGATGAAAGATAGACAGGGACGCCGAGATCCACGAACGCCATGCGGAACTACCTCGGTGTCGTCTGGGATGGACTGAAGGACACTCCCACTAGCGATGTCCACTGGGTCCGGCTGCGTAATCTGTACAACATAGAGAAGTGCAGGTGTGGCATCAGTACAACCGACCCCATGTACTGAGTAAGTGTCGAGCCTAACCTCCGCGAAGTAGTGACGAGGCTAGGACAAGATAACAAATTGTACATGTGCAGTTTAATAGTACAGCAGAAAAATAAACAAGAATACAGTTACGGGGAAGGACATGTTGGGGATAAGAGATAGCAAATACTGAAATGACGGAAACGAAACAACAGTCTAAATTATTCGAAAATAATAACGGGGATGGACAACACAAATTTAACAGTGAAAAGAAACGGCACGGCCTGTCCCCTCGTGCATAACAATATAAAATATGGCATGGAATGTCCCCTCGTGCATAAAACACATAAACACGGCACGGAATGTCCCCTCGTGCATAAAACATCACAATCACGGCACGGAATGTACCCTCGTGCATATATATATATATATATATATATATATATATCATCAACACGGCACGGAATGTCCCCTCGCGCATAAATAATAATCAATCGGCACGGAATGTTCTCTCGTGCATGATGAGTGTAAAAACAACAATTGATATGAAAGCTTAACAATACGACATTTCAAATGTTCAGAAATAATCAACAAAATTCTACTGTCCCGGCAAGGGACTCAACTATAACCAATCTTACTCAGAGATATAATGTCAACAGTAAAATCCTCGACCGAACACATAATCAATAATTTTTCTACGTCGTGAAATAACCTCAAGGTACCACTTTCAAGGTTCCCATTAGTTCACAACACGGAGAATGTCAAAGAACATTAAACAACTCATCAAAATCGACTCACGGGCATGCTTGAACACAACATATAGGTACCCGTCACTTTACCTATACATTGGACATGAATTACACATAGCAAATAGGACTCTATACCTATTCCCTCAAGCTAAGGTTAGGCCAAACACTTACCTCGATTCCAAGAATCCAAATCAAGCCTCTAGCACTGCTTTCCCTCTCGAATCCAACTCCGAAATGATAGTATCTAGACATAATCGACTCAACAATATCAATAATGACTCAATAATTCAATCCCAAAGCCTAAATATGCATTTCCCATCATTCTTCCAAAAATACCAAAATTCGACCCCGGGCCCGCTTGGCCCAAACTCGAGGTTCGGACCAAAACCCAATCACCCATTCCCCCACGAACCCGAATATATAATTTGTTTTGAAATCCGACCCCTAAACAAGGTTGAACTCCCCAAAATTCCAAAAACCCCAATTTCTACCTTTATTCCATGATTTTAGGCCTAGAATCTAATAATAGATGATGAAAATGAAAGAAAACGGAGTTAAGAACACTTACCTATGAAGTTATGGAGGAAGAGTAGCTTGGAACTCGGCTATGGGGCTTGGATAAGAAGGAGAGCATGAGAAATATGAGAAATCCCGAAATAGCATTCTGTTTTTAAGGCATTAAAATGACTGGGCGAATTTACTCTACGCGATCGCGGAAAGGGAGTTGCAATCGCGGAGAGTACTGGGTTTTAGACTTACGCAATAGCGAACAAGGGACTGCGATCGCGGAGGTACTGGACACTGACCATCGCGATCGCGTTCGCGTAGAGCAAAATGCTGCCCCGCCCCCAGATCCCTTTAACGTTATGCGATCGCGTGAGACCCCTCGCGATCGCGTAGAGCACCACCCCAGCGATCGCGTAGAGCACCACCCCCAGGCACTGCGCTCGCGTCCAAGGCCCTACGTTCGCGTAGGGTAATTTCCCACCCCCAACAATAGACCCATCGCGATCGCGTGAGTCATGTCGCGATCGCGGAGAGAAAAACACAAAACACCAGAAACAGATCGAAAACCAGATTTTTCCAACTCTTTTGCACCCCGACACCTACCCGGAACTCACCCGAGCCCTCGGGGCCCAAAACCAAATATACGCATGACTTCAAAATCATCCTACAAACTTATTCGAGTAGTTAAACCACTAATATAACATCAAAAACAATGAATTAAACTCAAAAATCTATAGAATTTTCTCAAACTTCACAAACTTCTAACTTCTCCAATTTTGATCCGAAACATGTCAAACCAAGTCCATTTCTTTCCAAATTTTACAGATAACTCACATAACACATATTGAACCTTTTCCGGGCATCGAAACCATAATACGGGCCCGGTAACCCAGATTTCACACCAAGTTCATTTTCAAAAGTCTTTCTTATTTTAAGAAAATAATTTTATTTAAAAATTCATTTCTCAGGCTTGGGACCTCGAAATTCAATTCCGGGCATACGCCTAGGTCCCATAATTTCCTACGGACCCTCCGGGACCGTCAAATCACGGGTCCGGGTCCGTTTACTAAAAATGTTGACCAAAGTCAACTTTATTCCATTAATTATCATAAATTCAACAGTTCAGCACATTTTCCACATAAAGACTTCCCAGCTATGTTATGCACGCACATCGAGGTGATATTAACGAAGGCTTTCGGGGCCTCGGAATACAGTTTTTGCTAAATTACACAAGATGTCAGTCACTCAGCATGCCTCACAATCACTCAGTATCAGCCCCTCGGGCTACCTCACAGTCACTCATGCCTCCCAATCTCTCATCACTCGGCACTCGCACTCAGTAGGTACCTGCGCTCACTGGGGGTGTACAGACTCCGGAGGGGATCCTATAGCCCAAGCGCTAATATCAAGCCATCTCTGGCATAAATCACTCGGGCTCTCAACCTTTCACATCTCATAATAATGTAACATGTTGCAGCGTGTATCCCGATCCATAACATCCTCACAATGTTGTCACTCGGCCTAACTTAGTCAGAAACTCTCAAAAAGTCACTCGGGCTATCAACAAACGGGGTACTCGACCCAAAATAGTATTTACATCACAAAATAGTGTATACAAGTCTAAGTTTCGAAACAGTTTAACATGGAATGACTGAGCGTAAATCATAATCAATATAGTGAGGAATATCATAACGTATCCCTCAAGGGGTCTAAACAGGTCGGCACAAGGCCCCAAACATGGCTTACAATCCAAATATAACAATAGTCTGAAAACACAATTTAACATATGATTTAAAAGTAAATACGCAACTCAATAGTTTCCATGGGAAGGACCAAGTCCAAATCCCCAATCAGTGCAAACCACACACTCGTCATCCAGCATGTGTGTCATACCAAAATAGTGAGAAAATACTGAGTCCGGGGTTTCATACCCTCGGGACAAGATTTACAGTCATTACTTACCTCAAACCGGCCCAAATACTAATCCGTGATACTCTTGCCCCTCGAATCGGCTCCCAAATGCTCTGAATCTATTCAAAACCAGATTAATAACATTAAATATGCTAGGGAGACGAAACCCATTAAAAATTATCACAATTAGGCACAAATCCCGAAATTGGCCAAACCCGACCCCCCGGTCCACATCTCGGAATTCGAAAAAAATCACAAAGCCGGAATCCTTACCCTCCCACGATTCTATACATACCAAGAACATCAAAATCGGACCACAATTTCCCCCTTCAATTACTTAATTAAAGTCTCCAATTTTTCCAAGCCCTAACCCCCAATTTACACACTGATTTTTCCCTTAATTTCACCCTATTTCAGTCCAAAAATCACATGGAAACGAGTGTTAGGTTCATATATCTTACCTCAATGAAGCCCTCTTGATTTCCTCCTTCATAACCCTCTCCCAAAGCTTAATCCTGGATGAAAATATTGAAGAAATGGCTCAAAATTGCGAAGGCTGGTATTTATACTCTCCTGTCCAGAGGTCGCGCACCTGCAGTCATTTACGCACACCTGCGGACTCCACTCAAAAACCAAACCTCCGCGCATGCGCTCAAAGTTTCGCATCTGCGGCTTCACAGGTGCGGTAAAACCCTCGCACTTGCGGAACTCCTCCTACCCACCAGAATTCGCACCTGCGCCCCTTTCTCGCACCTGCGCTACCCCATCCGCATGTGCGGCCACACCAGAGGGACAACACTAGCAGCAGTTCAACTGCATTTTTCCCACTTCAAAGTCCCCGAGGGCCATCCGAAATCAACCTGATCCCCTCGGGACCCCAACCAAAAATACAAACAAGCCATAAATGATTACCCGGGCTTAATCGAATTCCCGGAACACCCAAAATAACATCGAAACTCCAATTCAACCCATGATTCAAGCCTAAGATTCCTAAAACTTCCGAAACTCACCAACGATGCCGAAACCAACCAAAACACGCCCGAATAAACTAAAAATTTGCACACACATCCAAAATGACACTACGAACCTGTCCCAACTTTCGAAATTCCATTCCGACCCCGATAGCTAATTTTCCTCTGCCGACCGAAAATTGCCAAAAATAAAATTTTGCCAATTCAAGCCTAGTTCTACTCCGGACCTCCAAATGACATTCCGAACACACTTTTAAGTCCCAAATCACCTAACGAAGCTATCTGAGCCACTAAACCCTCCTTCCGAGATCGTTTACCTAATAGTCAACCTTTGTTTGACTTTTCTAACCACAAGGCCAACTTAAGAGACTAAGTGTCTCAGTTACCACTCCGAACACGAACCAACCGACCCAACACATCATAATTAGGTTACTAGCACATAACAAAGCTAAAATAGGGGAAACGGGGCTAATATCACGGAACGACCGGCGGGATCGTTACATTCTCCCCCTCTTAAACAAATGTTCGTCCTCGAACGGGTCTAGAAACATACCTGGAGTCTCAAATAAATGAGAATATCTGCTCCGCATCTCCCGCTCGGTCTCCCAGGTGGCATCCTCCACCGTCTGTCCTCTTTACTGAACCTTCACTAAAGTTATATCCTTAGATCTCTACTTTCTGACATGACGGCCCAAAATAGCCACTCACTCTACCTCATATGACTTATCACCCTCGAGTTGAACCGTGCTGAAGTCCAAAACATGAGATGGGTCACCAACATACTTCCGGAGCATCAAAACATAGAACACCGGATGAATACTCGATAAGCTGGGTGGAAAGGCAAGTCTATAAGCCACATGTCCAATCCTCTGAAGCACCTCAAACGGCCCAATGAACTGGGGACTCAGCTTTCCCCTCTTCCCGAACCTCATAACACCCTTCATGGGTGACACCTTCAGCAGTACCTTCTCTCCCTCCATGAAACACACATCCCAGACCTTTCGGTCCGCATAACTCTTCTGCCTAGACTTCGCAAAGTCGCTCCTGAATCAACTTCACCTTATCCAACGCATCCTAAACCAAGTATGTGCCCAATAGCCTAGCCTCGCCCCGCTCAAACCAACCAACTGGAGATCTACACCTCCTACCATATAAAGCCTCATACTGAGCCATCTGGATACTCGACCAATAACTATTATTATATGAAAACTCCGCGAGCGACAGAAACTGGTCCCATGAACCCCCGAAATCAATGATACATGCATGCAACTTGTCCTCCAGAATTTGAATAGTGCGCTCTGACTGTCCATTCATCTGAGGATGAAATGTTGTGCTCAACTCGACCTGAGTACCCTACTCCCTTTGCACGGCCCTCCAAAACTGAGATGTGAACTGAGTACCTTTGTCAAAAATGATAGAAACTGGGACACCATGCAACGGGACAATCTCCCTGATATAAATCTCAACTAACCGCTCTGAAGAATAAGTAGTACCAACAGGAATGAAGTGCACGGACTTGGTCAGCCGATCCATAATAACCCATATAGCATCAAACCTCCTCGAAGTCTGTGGAAGCCCAACTACAAAGTCCATGGTGATCTGCTCCCACTTCCACTCCGGGATATCCAACCTCTGATGCAATCCCCCGGTCTCTGGTGCTCATACTTAACCTGCTGACAATTGAGACACTGAGCCACAAACTCAGCAAATATCTCTCTTCATCCGCCTCCACCAATAATTTTGTCTCATATCCTGATACATCTTCGTGGCACCCGGATGAATGGAATACCGCGAGCTATAGGCCTCTACTAGAATCAACTCTCGAAGCTCATCCACATTAGGCATGCATATCCGACCCTGCATCTACATAGCCCCGTCATCTCCAATAACTACATCCCTGGCATCACCTCGCCGAACCCTATCCTGAAGAATGAGCAAGTCTGGGTCATCATACTGGCACTCTCTGATTCGGTCATAAAGAGAAGACTTGGAGGCTACACAAGCCAATACCCGGTAGGGCTCTGATAGATCCAGTCTCACCAACTGACCCGCTAAGGCCTGAACCTCAAGTGCTAAGGGTCTCTCTGTTGCTGGAAGATATCCTAGACTCCCCAAACTCTCTACTCTGCGACTCAAGGCATCGGCCACTACATTGGCCTTCCATGGATGGTATAAGATAGTGATATCATAGTCATTAAGAAGCTCCAACCATCTTCTCTGATGCAAATTCAGATCCTTCTGCTTAAACAGATGCTGCAGACTACAGTGATTAGTGAAAACCTCACAATGCACCCCATATAAATAATGATGTCAAATCTTCAAGGCGTGAACAATGGCTGCTAGCTCGATATCATGCACTGGGTAGTTCTTCTCATAAGTCTTCAAATGGAATGAGGCGTAGGCAATCACCCTACCCTCCTGCATCAAAACACAGCCGATGACTATCCTCGAGGCATCACAATATACGGTATAAGAACCTGAAGTTGATGGCAATACTAACACTGGAGCTGAGGTTAATACAACCTTGAGCTTCTGAAAGCTCTCCTCACACTCGTCCGACCACCTGAACGGAGCACCCTTCTAGGTCAATTTGGTCAAGGAAGAAGCAATAGAAGAAAATCCATCCACAAAGCGACGGTAATACACCGCCAAACCAAGGTAGCTCCTAATCTCTGTAGCTAAGGATGGTTTGGGCCAACTCTGCACCGCCTCTATCTTCTTTGGATCAATCTGAATACCCTCACTGGACACCACGTGCCCCAAGAAAGCTACTGAGCCAAGCCAAAACTGTTACATCCCGTACTTTTTGTACAGAGGATTTGTGATTGTAAGACCCTGTAAGTTTAACAACCTTGATACCGATAGATACATTTTGATATGGTATTTATATTGAGTGGAACATTTTTGTAGAAAGTTTGAAAAATATGATTTTATATAGTTATTAATATTACTACTTTCGAATATATTTTAAATTATACACATAATATGAGAAAGTGTATGAGATTTTCTTTATTGTAAAGATGAAAATTATTTTCTCACAAGAAAATAAGGTTATCTTTTTACCATTTTAAGAATTAAGCGTATGAAAATTTATACTCTTTACATGAGATTAGGAAAATTAGAAGTTGAGAAAATATATGTATTTTTACATGGATGTTTTAATAAAATATAGTGTATGTATTAATTTTATATGGTATCACATGACCATGATAGTGAGGTGTATAAAGTGTGTTAAAAGTAAGTAGTATTTTAAGTAATTTGAGATAATTCTCAATTATTCGGGTAATAAGTTAATTGTCGGATAACAGGTCATTACCTAATTATTATGTGGATAATGACTAAGTGGCTTGAGGTGGCAGTCCCTCCATTTAAAAGAAGTGACTAAGGATCTTAATTGAAAGGTGGCATCATAAGGGAATATGTGAGACATTTAGTATTTGGCTTCATTGGACTTAAAGAGACAAAGTAAGAGATCTTTTTCCTTGTCAACACTCCTTCGGTAATTTGGAGCCATTTTTGTGTAAAATACGTTATCCGCCCATCTAAAAGCTTCTGAGGTTCATTTTTTGAAGCTTGTATGTTTTTGTTCATTATATGGATTGTGGGGTAAATTAATGAAGAGAAATTAATAGTCGGCTTCATTCTTTTCCGTGTACTGTGTCATGTAACCTTTAAATAAGGTGTATTGAGATGCTATTCTCTGGTTTTGAGGTGACCCGATTCTCATTTTTCAATATAAAAAAATAGCAAATCAATCTGAAGCAGCGAAGTAAGGTGCGGATATTCAGTAGTTCAAACTGAGATTTCATAGCATCTTAAGCAACGTAAGATTTTGTAATTTTAAGAAAGTACGATGCAATCCTTTTCAAAAGTATCATACGGATTTTTCCCTACTCTAGGTATGTTAAAGTTATTCCTTCTTTTGTTTGGCATGATCCAAGTAACGATACGTAAACGTAATGCTATTCCATAAGTGGGTCTACTCTTACCAGTTAAGGATGTCTATGTAATTCCGGTAAAGTGATATTCAAGCATGTCTAAGTATGTCTCTAAGTCCCTATTGAGGTATTTGATAAAGATGTTAATGTTCATAATATAGTAATACATGCATCTTCATGCATCTTCATTTACCACCGGGCTACGGTCGGTCGGACAGTTACCACAGGTTGGGTAGTTATGTATCATTATTCACCACCGGTTGGGAAATTATGCATATTAATTTACCACCGGGCTACGGTCGGTCGGGCAGTTACCACTGATCAGTTGTGCAGTCATGCATATTCATTTACCACCGAGCTACGGCCAATCAGGCAGTTATCCATTTACTACCGAGCTACGGCCAGTCAGGCAGTTACCACTAATTAGTTGGGCAGTCAGGTATCATACGATATGGATAATAGTCTCAAAGAGAAGCATTGTATATATGTAAGTATAATAAGTATGCATATATACGGTGGCACTTCAGAGATTCAGGTTGATTCTTATATGTCTTTAATTAATGTTGACTTACTGTTATGTTTCAGTTCTGCCTTACATACTCAGTACATTATTCGTACTAACGTCCTTTTGTTGGGGACGCTGCATTCATGCCTGCAGGTATAGATAATCAGTTTGACGAGCTCTCATAATAGACGAGATTGACACTCAGCGAAGGATCGGTAAGACTCCACCTCATTAGGAGTGCAGCCGAGTCTATGAGTCATCGTGTCAGAGTTTTTCTGTAGACTTATAGGTAGGCCGGTACCCTGTCCCATTTGATGTCAAATAATCTTAGAGGCTTTGTAGATAGAGTTTCAGTTTGTATAGTATGTCAGAGGCATTGACGGCCCATATGTATTCATGTTTTATGAACGATGGTTCATTGATATAACATATGCCCACTTACAGTTGTACATTATAAGTTGTGGTCATGTTAGCCCCTGACAGTTACAAAAGGAATGAATGAATTTCAGAGTGGTTTGCTCGGGCCAGTGCGGCACCGGGTGCCAGCCATGCCTCCTAAGGTTGGGGCGTGACAAAAAATCACACTTGGAGAACTTTGCATAAAGCTTCTCATCCCTCAATATCTGTAAAACCACTCTCAAATGTTGAGCGTGCTCCTCCTGGCTACGCGAGTACACCAGGATGTCATCAATGAACACAATAACAAAGAAATCCAGATACGGCTGAAACACGTTGTTCATCAAATGCATGAACGTTGTTGGGGCATTGGTCAGCCCAAAAGACATCACCATAAACTCATAATGACCATAACGAGTCCTAAAAGTTGTCTTGGGAATATCAGAATCCCGAATCTTCAGCTGATGATACTCGGATCTCAAGTCAATCTTAGAGAACACCCTGGCTCCCTGAAGTTGGTCAAATAAATCATCAATACGAGGCAAAAGATACTTATTCTTGACTGTAACCTTATTCAACTGCATGTAGTCAATACACATTCTTATGGAACCATCCTTCTTCTTCACAAACAACACTGGAGCACCCCAAGGTGACACACTAGGCCGAATGAACCCCTTATCTAGGAGTTCCTGAAGTTGCTCTTTCAATTCCTTCAACTTCGTTGGTGCCATAAAATAAGGTGGAATAGAAATAGGCTGAGTGCCTGGCACCAGATCAATACCGAAATCAATATCCCTGTCAGGTGGCATGCTTGGCAGGTCTACAAGAAACACGTCCGCAAAGTCACGGACCACATGGACAGAATCAATATTGGGAACCTCAACACTGACATCCTTCACAATATCCAAATACTATAAACACCACTTATCTACCATACGCTGGCCTTCAGGTAGGAAATCACCCTACTAGGCACATACTCAATAGAACCTCTCCACTCAACCCTCAGAAATCCTGGCATAGCTAAGGTCACGGTCTTAGCGTGACAATCAAGAACAGCATGACACGGAGATAGCCAATACATGCCCAATATCACATCAAAATCAACCATGCTAAGCAACAACAGGTCCACTCGGGTCTCCAGACCCCAAATAGATATCACACATGACCGATACACACGGTCCACAATAATAGTATCGCCCACCAGAGTCGACACATGAACCGATGTAACTAGAGACTCACGGGGCATGTCCAGAAAATGGGAAAAATATGATGAAACATAGGAATACGTAGAACCAGGGTCAAATAAGGCCAAAGCATCTCGGTGATAGACTGAGATAATACATGTGATCACTGCATCGGAGGCCATAACATCTGGCCTGGCTGGGAGTGCATAGATACGAGCCTGACCTCCACCTACTCGACCTCCCTTTTTAGGGAGGCCTCTAGCTTTCTGACCCACACTCTTAGCTGTCTGGGCGGGTGGTGATGTGACTGAGGCTGAAGACGAGGGTTGGCCCCTCTGCTGAGAAGAACCACCAAAACAATGGGGACACTGCCTCCACACGCGCCCAAACTCTCCACACTCGAAACAACTCCCTGGAGTTGGAGACGGGGACTGAAAGAAAACTCTGGCACCAGAATGGACACTAGAAGAACCATGCATAGAGGAACCCTGAAATGATGGTGCTCGAGCTACGCTGTGGGCTAGAAGGGCGCTGAATAAAGAACGACCCGACTGAGAACTGTGGGGAGCATGCCCCAAAGATGCAGCACTATAGGCTGGACGGACTGGCTGAGGAGACCTGAATGAACGGCCTCTACCATGCTGAAATTGTCCTCTAGAAGGAGCACCGCTGAAACTACCAGATCCATGAGGCATCTTGGCCTCCCTCTCCTCTCGCTCCTGGTGGCGAGCTGACTCAATATCTCAAGCCACATCAACAACCTGCTCGAAATTAGCACCTAAAACTCTCTTTCTCTTTGGTCATCAGAATACAGAGCTGATAAGTGAGGCCATCCACGAACCTTCTAATCCTCTCTCTCTCAGTAGGAACCAACTCTATGGCATGAAGGGCTAGCTCTGGAAACCTCATCTCATACTGTATCACTGTCAAGTCACCCTAGTGCATCTGCTCAAACTGCCTACGCAGTTCCTCTCTATGAGACTAGGGAACATACTTCTCTAAGAAGAGAGTAGAGAACTACTTCCAAGTAAGGGGTCCTACACCAACAGGACTATGCCTCTCATAAGACTCCCACCAAATAAAAGCAGCCCCAAACTGAAAAGTAACAAATGAGACCCCACTGGTCTCCAGTATCCCTGCAGTACGAAGTATCCTCTGACACTTGTCCAGAAAACCCTAGGAATCCTCGCCCTCAGCACTACTGAATGTCGGAGGCTGAAGTCTACTAAATCTCTCCAGCTTGCGCTGCTCGTCATCTAGCATAGGTGGAACCACAAAATCTTGAATTGGGACAACCGGCTGGGCTGGAACTTCCCCCGATGTCTGAAGGCCCTGAGTAACCTGCTCAGGTGTCCGGCAGCTGGAGTTTGTGCCTCCCCCGGCCTGAGAAGTAGCAACAGTAGTAGATACAGCAACTGCCTGAGCAAGGCTGGTGCATACAGTCAAAATCTGATCCAGGGTCTCCTTAAGACCCGGAATAACAATAGGCACTGCCGGTGCCTGAGCTTGCCCCACTGGAATATCTGCGGCGGGAACCTGATCCTGAATAGTAGGTAGATCCACGGGTACTGCCCGACTTCTGCATGGGCCGCACCCCTCCCTCTTCCACGACCTCGACCTCTCGTTGGTCTAGCTGGTGTCTGGTCACCCTGATCAGTAGCGCGAGTCCTCAACATCTGTAAGAGAAGGAAAACAACAGAAGTTTAGTTTCAGGAATCAACAGATTCGCATGACAAAATTCAAGAATGTGAGATTTTCCTAAGGGTTCTGCAGCCTCGAAAAGATAAGTATAGACGTCTCCGTACCGATCTGCAAGACTATACTAAACCTGCTCATTACCGGTGAGTCCTATGTAACCTAGGGCTCTGATACCAACTTGTCATGATCCCAAGTCCTAAGCCGACTGTGATGGCTCCTATCATGGAACTAGGCTAGCCAACAATCACATATTGACATAATATTTTCATAATTTCCAAAATTTGTTTCCAACATTTCATAAGCATTTTAAATTTCCAAATTTTAAGCAAAACCCAACGAAATAAATGATCTAACTACTACCCCGAAAACCTGGAGTCAACACGTCATGAGCATCTGCGAGTAGTAAAAAATAACTTTACTATCATAATACATCAAGTCTCGGAACGAGGAACTAAATACAAAACAAGAAAAAGAGAAAAGAGAAAGTTGTGGACGCTGAATAGCTACCTCGAAATCCCAACTCCGGCTCCACAAGAAGAAAGAAAACTAGCGCTCGGTACAAGCACCTATATCTGCACACAGGGGTGCAGGGAGTAATGTGAGTACGCCAACTCAGTAGTAATGAAAGTAAAATATGCTTAAGACTATGAAACAAGTAAAACAGTCATAAATGCACAGTAACTGTGATCTTGCTTCCAGAAACACATATAAGTATAATATAGCCTTTACAAATCCTCATTTAGTGAAATATCTTTGAAAATATATCCTCGTCACCATTACCATGGAAATCATAAATAGTTCAGTGTGATTAATAGAGTCAAAATTCATGACAGTTTCTTTCAAGTAAAAACAGATGTAATAAACTGCCCCTCGGGCGTATAACCACTCAGTATCAGTCATTCAGCATGCCTCACAATCACTCAGTATCAGCCCATCGGGCTACTTCACAGTCACTTATGCCTCCCAATCTCTCGGCACTCGCACTCAGTAAGTACCTGCGCTCACTAGGGGTGTACAGACTCCGGAGGGGCTCCTACAGCCCAAGCGCTAAAATCAAGCCATCTCGTGGCATAAATCACTCAGGCTCTCGGCCTCTCACATCTCATAATAATGTAACATGTTGCGGCGTGCATCCCGATCCATAACATCCTCACAATGTTGGCACTCGGCCTCACTCAGTCAGAAACTCTCAAAAAGCCACTCGGGCTATCAACAAACAGGATACTCGACCCAAAATAGTATTTACATCACAAAATAGTGTAAACAAGTCTGAGTTTCGATAACAGTTTAACATGGAATGACTGAGTGTAAATCATAATCAATATAGTGAGGAATATCATAAAGTAGCCCCCATGGGGTCTAAACAGGTCGGCACAAGGCCCCAAACATGGCTTACAGCCCAGATATAACAATAATCTGTAAACACGATTTAACATATGATTTAAAAGTAAATACGCAACTCAATAGTTGCCACGGGAAGGACCAAGTCCAAATCCCCAATCAGTGCACACCACACACTCGTCATCCAGCATGTGCGTCATACCAAAATAGTGAGAAAATACTAAGTACATGATTTCATACCCTCATGACAAGATTTACAGTCATTACTTACCTCAAACCAGCCCAAATACTAATCTGTGATACTCTTACCCCTCGAATCGGCTCTCAAATGCTCTGAATCTATTCAAAACCAGATTAATAACATCAAAATATGTTAGGGAGACGAAACCCATTCAAAAATTATCACAATTAGGCACAAATCCCGAAATTGGCCAAACCCGACCCCCGGGCCCACATCTCGGAATTCAAAAAAAATCACAAAGCCGGAATCCTTACCCTCCCACGATTCTATACATACCAAGAACATCAAAATCGGACCATAATTGCCCCTTCAATTACTCAATTAAAGTCTCCAATTTTTCCAAGCCCTAACCACCAATTTACACACTGATTTTTCCTTAATTTCACCCTATTTCAGTCCAAAAATCATATGGAAACAAGTTTTAGGTTCAAATATCTTACCTCAACGAAGCCCTCTTGATTTCCTCCTTCAAAACCCTCTCCCAAAGCTTAATCCCGAATGAAAATATTGAAGAAATGGCTCAAAATTGCGAAGGCTGGTATTTATACTCTCCTGTCCAGAGGTCGTGAACCTGCGGTCATTTACGCGCACCTGTGGACTCCACTCAAAAACCAAACCTCCGCACTTGCGCTCAATGTTCTGCATCTACGGCTTCGCAGGTGCGGTAAAACCCTCGCACTTGCGGAAATCCTCCAGCCCACCAGAATCTGCACTTGTGCCCCTTTCTTGCACCTGCGGCTCTCACACCTGTGCTCAACCATCTGCAGGTGCGGCCACACCAGAAGAGCAACACCAGCAACAGTTCAGCTGTATTTTTCCTACTTCAAAGTCCCTGAGGGCCATCCGAAATCAACCCGAGCCCCTCGGGACCCCAACCAAAAATACAAACAAGCCATAAATGATTATCCGGACTTAATCAAATTCCTGGAACACCCAAAATAACATCGAAACTCCAATTCAACCCATGATTCAAGCCTAAGATTCCTAAAACTAATCACCAACGGTACCGAAACTAACCAAAACATGTCCGAATGACCTGAAAATTTGCACACACATCCAAAATGACACTACGAACCTGCCCCAACTTCCGAAATTCCATTCCGACCCTGATAGCTAATTTTTCACTGCCGATCGGAAATTGCCAAAAACTAAATTTTGCCAATTCAAGCCTAATTCTACTTCGGACCTCCAAATGACATTCTGAACATACTCCCAAGTCTCAAATCATCTAATGAAGCTATCCGAGCCACCAAACCCTCATTCCGAGATCGTTTACCTAATAGTCAACCTCTGATTGACTTTTCTAACCATAAGGCCAACTTAAGAGACTAAGTGTCTCAGTTCTCACTACGACCACTCTGATCCCGAACCAACCAACCCAACACATCATAATTAGGTTAAGTACCACATAACAAAGCTGAAACATGGCTAATCTCACGGAACGATTGACCGGGTCGTTACAGTTATGCTTATATGAGAGTTCGTGATGTGTCTTTCATGGAGGGTGAGAAGGTTCTTCTCAAAGTTTCGACCATGAAGGGTGTGATGAGGTTTGGGAAGTAGATCAAGTTGATATCGGGGTTTATTTATCCTTTTGAGGTGTTGGAGTTGATGTAACGACCCAACCGGCCATTTTAATAATTAGCATCATGTTTGGTCACTTAAGGTCTCGAGAAGTTTTGTGTTATGTATTATGAACTGCATGTCTTGTCAAGTGCGGTTTTCAGATGATTCGGGATTGATTTGGAAGAATGATTCTTGTTTTAGAAGCGTAAGCGGTAAGAGTTAACCGGAGTTTGACTTTTATGTAGACGACTCTGGAATGGTGTTTTGATGCTTCTAATAGCTTCGTATGATGATTTTGTACCTAGGAGTATGTCCCGATTTGTATTTGGAGGTCCATAGGTTGATTTGATGCATTTTGGCGAAATAGAAAATTGAAGGTTTGGAAGGTTGAGATGTTTGACTAGGAGTTGAATTTATTGATATCGGGTTCAGATTATGATTTTAGGATTTGGTATAGCTCTGTTGTGTCATTTGAAACTTGCATGAAAAATTTGAGCTAATTCGGAATTGGTTTGATATGTTTCGTCATTAGTTTTAGAAGTTGGAAGCTCATTAGTTCATTAGGCTTGAATCGATGTGTGATTTGTAGTTTTGGTGTTATTTGATGTGATTTGAGGTTTCAAGTGAGTTCATATTGTGTTTTGGAACTTGTTGGTAAGTTCGACGGGGTCCTAGGGGCCCCGGGTGTGTTTCGGACGGGCTACGAGCCATGTTCTCATGTTTTGAAATGTTGGTTCAGTTATCTGGTTTTCTTCGTCGTGTTCGCATCAATGGTATCGCATTCACATAGTGTAATTTGGAGGCAGGCAATATTTGTTATTCATGTTCGCGAATATGTGAACGCATTCGCGAAGCTTGGAAGACTTCTCTATTTGCGTTCACATGCAGTGGTCCGCGATCGCGTAGAAGTAAGGCAGGAAGGGCATCAGGCAATTTTGTCTTTGCGTTCACGAGCACAAAACCGTGTTCGCGTAGAGTCTGAAGATCTTGGTCACCATGTTCGCATCTTTAGTGTCGCTTTGCGAAGCACGATTTGGCAGCTGAAGGTTTTGTTCTTCACGATCTCGATGGATGTTTCGCGATCATTGGGCAGAATATAAAGTACTCTATTTCAAGTGCTTTTGATTTTTATAATATTTTGGGTTAGAGAGCTTGGTTTTGGGAGATTTTGGAAGGGATTTTCATGCTTTGGATTGGGGTAAGTGTTCATCAACCGGATTTGATTATATTTCATGATTTAATCTTTTGTTTTTATCATTAAATTAGTGGTTTGAGTTGACTTTTTAGTTTTCATTAAAGATCGAAGCTTTATTATCCGGAATTATTTTCTATGATTTTTATTTATGATATTGAGTTATTTTGACTAGATTTGAGTCGTTCAGAGGTTTGTTTTACACGAGAATGCCATTTTAGAGTATTGATTTGGCTTCTTTGAGGTAAGTATCTTGCCTAACTTTGTGGGGGGGGGGGACTACCCCTTAGGATTTGAGTTGTTCCTGCTATTTGTGTTATGTGAAATCCGTGTACGCGAGGTGACGAGTGCGTATTCAGGCTTATATGTGGAAATAGACCGGTTTAGACTCTTAGGCTTCTTTCATGTATTTATTTGAAATTGTTAGCACATGTTATATCCTTTATTTGTCATGTTTATTTTCACATGCTTTATTTGAAGTTGTTGTTACATCTCACATCCTTTACTTATCAAGTTCTCTTTCATTGTTAGCCTATTTCATACACTAGAATCCAAAGTTTGTCATTTCATGGAAATACCTTCATTATCGATTTTATCCTTAAGAAATTAATTAAAGTTGAAGTTATTGGAAGTCATTAATCTATTTTAATTGAAGTTGTGTTTAAAGGGGGTGTTGTTCATTATTGAGTTACTTTCCTGTTCATTTTGTTGTTATTGAGATCTATATACTTTGTGTTTGAGCCGCGGGCTATTTGTTGTGGAAATATTGATATTGTTGGTTCTTTTGGAAAGGTTATGGCCTATGAGCACTTGTAGTACGAGTTGATATGTCGTGTTGTTGTGATGTTAGCACATGTGAATTGTTGTGTGGATTGGTTATTGTTATGCAGAACATAAGGGTGGCATCTCACTATTGATGTTATGCGGTGCATAAGGGTGGTATCTCACTGTTGTTGATTGTGTGGAGTAATACGGGTGGCTATTGTGTTATTGTCCGGGCGGAGAGATAAGGGTGGCTATTATGCAGAGTGAAACGGATGGCTAACAGAGTGATGCAGGTGGCTATTGGAGAGATAAGGGTGGTAATGTCAAGGATGATGTGTGATGGCCTGGGGGCATTATGTTGATGATATTCGTGTGATGGTGTTATTTTCCTTGTGTATATCATATATGTTACGTGACTTGTTGTGTTGGTTCAATAAGCTGCTCGATGTCTTTGATATTACTTGTTGATTGGGGCTGTAATAGTACACTCGCACAAGCATACACCGTAGCATGCCACTTATACTAGTTCAGGAGTACGAAACTTAACACTTGTTGATCATGCCCATGTATTCTTGTATTATCTGCTTTCATGTTGATATTTAACATGTGACCATGTTGGGAGGATTGTGATATTGATCTTGTGACCATGCCGGGCGGATTGTAATATTGAGCATGTGACCACACCGGGCGGATTGTGATATTGAGCTTGTGACTATGCCAGGCAGATCGTAATATTGAGCCTATGACCACGTCGGGCGGATTGTGATATTGAGCCTGTGACCATGCCAGGAGGATTGTGATAGTGAGTCTGCGACCACGCCGGGCGGATTGTGATTCTGAGCCTATGATCATGCTGGGCAGATTGAGATATTGGCACATGAGTTATCTGTGCGGTTGTGAATAGAAATGTGGGCACAAGGTGCCGTGAGCATAGGATTGGTGGGTTGAGACTCGTGACTTGTGATTATGTGATGAGGTATCTCAGAGTAATTTTGTTGCGAAACTTGTGCTAGAACGACTTGTTTAATTGGTTGTTATTTGTTTTCCTTATTTGGTTTCAATGGTACTTTCACTGTGTTCTTATTACTTTACTATTTATATCACATGTTGATTCTTGTTGCCATTTACTGATTCTTGCTTTGATTATTAGCTTTATACTTCTATATTGCACAGGTTATTTTGACTAGTAGGTGTCTTGACTTGCACCTCATCACTATTCCACCGAGGTTAGTCTTGATACTTGCTGGGTGCTGACCGCGGTGTACTCATACTACACTTCTGCACATTTTTATGCAGATCCAGGTATTGGAGATATCGGACTCAGGTAAAGTTAGCTTATTGATCACAAGGATTCAAGGTAAATCTGCTTGCCCGTCACAGACCCTTGGAGTCCTTTCCTTTCATTGTACTATCAGCTTGTTATTTGAACAGTATTGTATTTCGATCTTTGAGATCTTTCCATGTATTCAGCTAGAGTTCGTGACTTTGTATTACCTAGTCTTGGGAGGTTGTAGTGATTATTGTCGCGTAGGCTTATTTCACATTTAGTTCGTTATTTATATAAATCTCTAATTCAAACTATCATTGTTAAATTGGCTTAATTGTTGTAAGTAATCATCTTACCTAGTTTTAGAAACTATGTGCCATCACGACGCCCACGGTGGGATTTTGGGTCGTGACAGTCGGCGAGGTTGCTTATAGACTTGCTTTACCTCTTATTATTTAAGGAGTTCATATGGTGTTTCATGTTTCTATACTTCGAAAGTATCATGAAGATAAGTCACATGTTTTGCACTTCAGCACAACTGGATGAGAATATGGCTTATGAGAAAGAGCTAGTGGCCATTTTGGACAAGTAGGTTCGGAAGCACAAGCCTAAGGAGATTGCGTCGGTGAAAGTGCATTAGAGAGGTCAAACGGTTGAGGAAGTGACTTGGGAGACTGAGCATTATATTCAGAGCAGATACCCTCATCTTTTTGGCACTTTAGGCATGACTCTAAACCCGTTCGAAGACGAACATTTGTTTAAGAGTGGGAGAATGTAACAACCCGGTTAGTTTTTTTGTGTACTTGAGCCCCATATTCTCGCTTGATGTTTCCTGTATGGTTCATTATTTTGTGACTTTCAGGGATGGTTGGTTGGTTCCGGGGAGGTTTATGAGTGAATTGAAACACCTAGTTCCTTTGTTGGAGGCTTGAGTTTTAAGAGTTGGTTAAGGTTTGATTTTTGTGTAAACGACATCGGATTGGTAATTTGATGGTTCCAATAGGTTCGAACATTGATTTTGGACTTAAGCATATGTTCGGATTCAGATTTGGAGGTTGCTAGGATGTTTTGGCTATATTTGCCAAAAGTTGGCAAATCGAAGGTTTGGAGAGTTCATAGGTTTGACCGAGAGTTGATTTTGAGGATGTGTTATTTCGGAACTTGGAATAGGTTCATTTTATTGTCATTTAGAACTTGTGTGTAAAGTTTGGATATAATACTGATTGGTTAGGCTCGAATCGGATGATTGGTTTGAAGTTTGGAAGTTCTTGAACTTAAGAGAAGTTCGAAGTGTGTTTTGATCTTTGATTCATTGATTTATTGTTATTGCATGTGTTTGGAGGCTTTGAATAGGTTCAGGTAGTGTTTATGAAATTATTGATATGATTAGATGGGGTACCGGGGNGGGGGGGGGGGGGGGCTCGGGTATGTTCAGGATTAGTTTCGGACCATTGGGAATGATTGGGGCAGTTCTGGTTCTGGTGCATCGCACCTGTGGAGGTTTTGGCGCAGATGCGAGGTCGTAGGTGTGACTGGTCTGTCACATCTATAGAGTTAAGGTACTCTAGGGAAGTTTCGCTTCTATGAAGAGGGGATCGCAAGTGCAAAATCGCACCTGCGGAGAATTGGTGCCTGCCTGCAAAGACATGCATGTGGAGTCGCAGATGCGACGCATATGCCGTATAAGCGGATGGTCAGCAACTTTATTAGGTCTCATAGATGTGAACCTTTTTTCGTAAAAGCGGTATCGCAGAAGTGACCTTTTGGTCCGCAAATGCCGAAATCGCTGGATAGATTTATATTTCGAGGGTTTAGCTCATTTCTCATTATTTGAAGTTTTGGAGCTCGGGTAGAGGAATTTTTTGAAGAGATTTTTATCACTACTTTGTGGGTAGGTAATTCACTTGGATTTGGCTATATATCTTGAATTACTATGAAATTATGCAATTTAATCATGTAATTTCTAAGGAAAATTTTGGGTTTTTAGCTTACAACCTAAGAGAATGATTTTTGGGATTTGAGAGTCAATTTAGACTTGATTTTGGAATCTAATCAAATATTTGAGCTCATGTGATTATGGGTAGTCGAGATCTACCCCTTGACCCGGGTTTTGACCATGTGAACCTTGGTTGACTTTTGCTGACTTTTTGGAAATTGAATAAATATTGAAGCTTTATCTTTTGGATTCGATTCCTATGGGTTTTTTAACATTATTGAGTATTTTTTTGGATAGATTCGAGCCTGTCGAGGTGGTTTCTCAGGGGAAGGCATTTTTGGAGCATTTATTTGGTCTATTTGAAGTAAGTATCTTGCTTAACCTTGTGTGAGGGAATAATCCTTAGGATTATACTTTATTTGGCTAATTATAATGTATATGCAAGGTTATTAGAATATATACGGTGCTATGTATGCAGTATGAAAGGATTAGACTCTAGGCTTCTATTATGCCTTAATTTATTATATGATCTCTATGATACATGTGAAGTTCTTTCTATGACATGAGCTTATCCTTTCATACTGGAGATCATGTTTTATGATTATTAATTATCTCCCAATTAGCCAAAAATGGGCATTTATGGAATCATTGCTATATTGATTTATCCGCAGTCATGTTTCACATCTTGAGCACACATCCACACTTTATTAATATAATGTCCTTATACACCTTATTGATGAATTGTGAGAATATATCTCTTATGACAATTTAGACATGTTGAGCGGATTGATTGGTATTGCACGCGGTCTCTTCCGTGTGGATATTATGGTATGATGATGTTGTGGTACGATGTCTTTGACATGCATTTATGAATGATATTATTTTTGTGGCACGAGGTCATTGTTGTGCGATTATGATGATATGATTGATGTTGTGACACGATGTCTATGTTGTGCAGTTGTGGTGATATTGTTATTGATATGGTACGAGGTCTTTGCCGTGCAACATGTGGATATGGATCCATCCCCCCATAGGGTGTTCCTCTCATGTTTCTCTTTTGATGGCATACACGCGGATTGTGGTACTATGACTGATGTTGATTGATTTTGTTGTTGAGGCAGATGATGTTGAGTGGAGTGCAAAGGCGGAAGCTTGGCCATGCAAGTGAATCCTTTATACCTTATTCTGCATTTTATATGCTTTTATGTTGAATTTTAACATGCCACCCTATACATTTGTTATTAATTGATGATTCTACTGGAAAGACTTATTTACCTATGTTAAGTTGATAACTCTTGCTTTGTTGAGTTGATGATATTACATCAGGTTATATTCTTGTTTGCAAGTTATGTTATATATTGCACATGTTCTTGATTAGTGAGTATCACATGAGGTGAACCTTGTCATTACTTCACTGAGATAAGTCTTGATACTTACTTAGTATATTTTGTCTCTTACTCATACTACGTTTCTGTATATTTTTGTGCAGATCCAGGTGTTGGCACAACAGGCCTAGGGAGTGAATACATTTGCTAATCGAGAGGATTCAAGGTAGTGCACATGGACACCGCAGAGCCTTGGAGTCCCCTCCCCTTATCTTATGATGATATTTTTCATTCGGACAATATTGTACTATTGAGACATATTCAATATTCGGTTTTACAGCTCATGACTATGTACTATTTGGTTTTGGGAGTTTGTCTTATGTACCACTTTCTTGGCTTTTTGTTGGAGCTTTGTTCCGCTATTTATGTAATTCAAACTTATTATATCTTGTTTCGATATTTTTATATTATTGTGTAATTGGTTGATCTAGTCTTGGAAGTTAGATGCGATCACGACCTTTGGTGAAATTTTTGGATCATGACAAATGCGTCTCACGTGTCCCTTTTATTTAGGGTTGTAGCAACTTAGTATTAAAGGACAGGGTTTTAAAAATGTAATAGGAGTAAGAGGAAAACTCTATTTTTTTGAAAGTGTATATGCACAAGATAGTTCTTCAAAAAATAATACAATTCGGACAAAAGTTTATTTCGTATTCGTATAAGGTACAATATTTCTCTTAGCAGCGAGTTTACAATGTGTACACACAGCCAGTTGCCATTATCAACTTGTTTGGATGGTTGTTACCCATTGTATTGTATCATATTGTTACTTTAAATGCGATGTTTGGTTTGATTGTTACTTAGATTTTATTTTATTGTATCGTATTGTTAAATTCGTTGTTACATAACGACGAAATATGCCACTCTATGTCACGACCGATTGGGTGTGGCCGCGTCCTTACCTTGTTTTTTTCTCTCAATCTCACCCTTTATTATTGTTATAAATAACTTTATTTATCATTTACCCTACTTTTTTATATATTAATTTTACCATGTATCATAATTTTTCTTTATAATATTACAAGTTTATTCTTCATATTCTTGGTGCGTGGTATCATGAAACAATGGCAAACGACACAATTTATCCAAACATTATTTTTATTAAACGATACAGTACAATACAATACAATACGATACGATACATTATGAAACTATACGTAACAAATATCCAAACAAGCTGTAAACGTTACCCTTATCAATAATTAGTAAAGAAAATAGTCCCTTGTAAATTAAATATTACTCTATCTGTTACAATTTATGTGATGCTATTTAACTGAAAATGAAATTAAAGAAAGAAATAAATATTTTTTTTTTTAAAAAGTATTTTTCATATACACATATAATTGTCACACGTTAAAGATTTATTGACATGTTGATATGAATGTTTAATTAACTTTTATTTAAAAGAAAAGAATATTCAGTTATGTAATTACACTTGTGTAATCAAACATAATACCGAAAATTATATTGTAATTGTGTTATGGGTCGCTAACAAATATGTTATTTATAGTTATTATAGTGTGCAATTATTATGAATCATTAATTGCTATTCTAGTAATTACACAGTTATGTAATTACATAATAACTTCCGACATGTCCTAAAGTTCTATATTGAAATATCAATTCATGGTCAATTAATACACCTTTTAGGAAATTCCCCCCCTATTATAATTTGTTTTTATTCTTTTGTACCGCTTGATATATCAATTATGTAGATATATTTTCTTTTTGTTTGTTCAAGAAAATATCTTTTTTTAGATTTAGAAGTATTTTAATTTAAACTTTTTATTTATTCTTAATGAGAGATTTTAATAACCAAACAAATGTTATAGATTAAAGACCATAGGTTTCAGAATTTTTTTATGTTTTTAAAACTCCTAACTTCACATAAGTTAAACCAGAGGGTAATTTCTTACTCTTAATGCTACTGTAGTTCTTTGACTGGCAAGGAAATTTCCAAAACGTGTAATTCCTTTCTGTTGAGTGAAATAAAGGAGCTAGGGCAAAAAGATTTGTCTTACATATCTCTCACTTGGATTTCTAACAACAGCGCCTGCAACTCTCCTTCTTCGGGTACACGGGTATTCTTCCTTCACTACCTTACTGTGTTGCCCATAATCGTTTCTTTCCGTTTTCTTGAAAATGTTTGCCGTTTTTCTTGAACCCGGTTTGGTCGATGATTCTTGATAATTGGAATTATTGCTTTTTACAATATGAATTCTTGTTGTTTAACTGTTAGTGTTCGCAAATGCTATTGTTTCTATAATATGCTTTATTGTTGTCTGGTTAAATTTGTTTTTTCGTCTGCCGGTTCTGCTGAGTTGCCCTTTATTTCTTTGTTCACGTTAATGTTTTTTCTTGCAAATTGGAAAAATTGCTTTTACCGTATGCCATCCTGCTGTTAACTGGTGGAATCGTTCTACATGCTATTGTGATTCTTACTGTTGGTTTGCTCTCTTCTTGCCCCTTACATTTTGTTTTATATCCTGTTGCTTTTAGTTTTTGTTCTATCCTTCCCTTAATTTTTAATTCTTCGACTTCATAATGCTTTTTTCTCGAACGTTCACAATTCCTAATTGGAATGGTTCCTTATATGTTATGTTTTTTTGCTGTTAATTCTTTATGCTTTAATGCAGTTAACCGTTGTAATCATTCCACATGCTATTGCTTTAACGCTAATTTAAATATTGTGGATTTGCCTCTCGATTCTTGATTGATCTGCGCTCTGTATCAAGGTTGTTTTGCTACTGTTTGCCTTGACTCTTTTGCGCCTTTAAGTAATTCACCATTTTTTGAGTTTCAGCTGTGCAATTGTTCTAACACCCCAGGCTCCCCACACTTCACTCTCTGCTGCAGTGTAGACGTTGATAATGGCAAAGGAAGAGCCAAATTCTGGTTCTGTTGTTGTAGAAGGAACATCTGAGGTTCGTGATGATAATGAAGTGGCCAATGAGTCTGCTTCCTCACTGCTAAAGGAGGATGAGGAGAAAGTTGATGATTTGACATTGGATGAGCCACCGACAGGTAATCCGTCAAGTCGAAGAAATGCTAAAGATTTAGTGGCAGATTAGTTGCTCGTGAAATTGAATGAATGCACTTTTCTTTTTCATTTTTATCTTTCCTGTTCCCCCTTGAGAGTGTAAGCAAGAGCACGTGTACTGCTCTTACATAGATTAATGCTACCACCCTTACGAAGAAATGAAAGTTCATGGATAGAAAATTGCTTTTATATATTTCAAAGCCTTTTTCTGTGACCGGGAAGATGCTATTATTTCAATGAAATCTGGTTTTGATTGTTATTTTTTGATTAAAGAGAAAAAGGTATTCATTTTTGAATTGTGATGGGGTTTAACTCTTTTACATTCGAGATGCACGATGTGAAGACTTGAGCTGCACATTCACTTTATTGAAAGAGGTGGAAGACTAGATTTACATTTTTAGATGTTACTCATGATTATAATAGGCTACAAATGAATAATTGTCTTTTGGGATTTGTTCAAAACACTGTCAGATGTTAAAGTGAAAGAATTAAGAGAGTCTGTATGTATATCTTTCACCAAACAGCTGAAGAATCTTTAGATGCCATAACGTGTCAAAACGGAAAAATAGTCCCTCCGTCCCATTTTATGTGATGCACGTTGACTGTGTTTAAGAAAGATTTTTGAAACTTGTGGTCTAAAACAAGTCAAAGATATTTGTGTGGATATAAATCATCTTAGTAAGGGTAAAATAGAAATTTTAAAATTAAATTGTTTCAAATTATAGAATGATATCATTCTTTTTAAGACAAACTAAAAAGGGAAGTCTATCTCATAAATTGGGACAGAGTATACAGAAGTTTGGATGGAATTGAACAACGCTGGAGAACTGAGAGGACGAAGTTTTAAGAGTCGGAAACATAGAAAATCACAAAAGTGATTTAAACAGCTTTTGGCTCTACAACCAACTGGTGCTCCATTTCGGAGATAGTGATCATCAGGTGGGTTTTGCCGGCTCGTTATTTGCGAATGGGCTATAGTTGTCCTTTTGAATGCTCCATGAGAACATTCGGTGTGGTGTCAAACTTCATATATTATTTACCGGTCCAAATGTTCCCAATTGGCCAGAGGATTCCTTCTTTTGCTTAGAGTGCTTTAGGCTCAAGTATCAGAACATTGAGAAGAAGCCAAGTTCTCAAAGAAGAAAGTTTCCTCACTGTCTTTTTTTTCCTTTTAATTAAAGCCAAACATCACAGGTTGCACCAACCTGTGCTGATGGGGGCCTTGGCAACGACCCCTACCTTGTATATTAATACCAAAAAAAACTACATAGGAGGAGGAGCCTTGCCTCCCATCCCTAAAGAAGATTGAACAAGTTCAATCTTGTACATTTGAGATAAGTTAGTAGGAAATAAACCCCATACAACTTATAATAGAGGACTCCTTCTATTTACAAATGATATTACCAAAATAATTGAACTAGGGAGACTCTCCCTTGACAAAAGAAAAATATCCTACACTAAGGTACATCAAAATGATAAAAGAAAAAATCATATCAAAAGAAACTTCACACTGATTAGCAGGTGCTACATGTGTCAGAGTGTCTCAGAAAGTATCAATCATCTTTTCCTCCACTTGCCTCCTTTGGCATGTTTTGGATAGAGTCGAATATTATAGGAATAGGTAACCCTCGGTTAATACCAAACTTGGCCAAGGCATCAGCCACATAGTTACCTTCTCTATAACAGTGAACCAACTTTATCTGCTGTATACCTCTTCTTATCTCTAGAATACCTGACTGAAGCTCCTATGGAACTGTTACTTTACCATTAAACATGTTTATCACCAATAGTAAGTCCATCTCCAACATGATTTCTTTCTAATTGTTCCAGACACTCCATTGTATTGCTTGTAAAGCTGCTTGCAGCTCTGCTGAATTTTTAGTACAGTACTGAAGATCTTTAGCAAGTATCCTCACTGTCTTGATCTGATTTTTGTATGTCACGAGCAGTAAGAAGAAAAGGCCGGCAGTTAATTTTGTGGGCTCCTAATTGGGACAGCTCATAAAGTACAAATTGCGATGGTGTTTATTTGCTCTGTATGTAGAAGCATTTTTCTGTGCAAAAGAGTAACTTAGTGTTACTCTTTTGCTGTTTGATGATGTCTGCTGAATTTTATATTCTTGAGTAGAAGTTGCAGAAGAAGAGAGTGAAAGGAATTCTCACAGACTTCGTAAAGTGCTGAATCACTTGTATTCGATGCTTCAGAAAAATCCTCATCAGAAAGTTACATTAGATAGTATTCTGAATGGATCATGCATATATTAAATGGCAAGAGCTGTTATATTGCCGCCAGTCTACAATTCATGAAAATGGATCTGGTTTTCACTACCCATTCCTTTCATTTTTCATTTAGGATGATAAAACCAAACTTGTTAGACATAGCGTTCTTTACCTATATTGAAGTTGAATCGGATAGTAAGGTGCAGGCTGATGGAAGCTAAGTTCTCCGCAGATTGGTAAGATATGCAAGCTAATGCGTTTCCACCCAATTGTAAATAAGAAAAAAAAGAACTTAATAATACTTTATAGTGCTATGGAAAGGGCATCTCTTTTGTTGAGCTACAGTCCTGTGCCTGAAATAATGCTTTTCCACCCAATTGTAAATAAGAAAAAAGGAACTTAATAATACTTTATAGTGCTATGGAAAGGGCATCTCTTTTGTTGTGCTATAGTCCTGTGCCTGAAGTCACTTGTACATTTCTGTGAGCTTTTTCACAACCTTGCCTCTGCTACTAATACTTGCACCTTTGCATTTGCAATTTTACAGAAGCTGCAAAGAAGAAGAAGAAGAAAAACAAGAGCAAGTGAGAGCCCGCTCCATTCCTCAATATAAAGAAAAAATAATCTCTCTTATGTTTTTCCTTAGAGTCATGTTGCCTTTCATCATTTGCCAATGCAGGAAGAAAAAGGAGCCACCTCAGCAAACTGATCCACCTTCTATTCCTGTAACCGAGCTTTTTCCCTCTGGAGAATTCCCAGAGGGTGAGATTCAACAATACAAAGATGAGTATGTGCACTTGAAATTACTATCTATTGTTATGAGGACCATTCAATGGCTTTTGATTTAGAACTTTGATTTATTTTGAAATCTATTGTGCTAATTAAAGAAAAAGTCTGATGTTCATTTATACTTCAGTGTTCAATCTGAAACTAATTTTATCATTGTTAAGTCGAGAATTGTGGAATGATATTTGTTTGATGGTCGATGCAGTAACTTGTGGAGGAATACGTCTGAGGAAAAGAGGGAATTGGAGCGCCTGGAAAAACCAACTTATAATTCTGTCCGTCAAGCAGCAGAAGTTCATCGTCAGGTCAGAACCTACTTTCGTACAGTGCTAGCAGTTTTTTCCTGCCATAGTTTTTAGAGCTGAGTCAATATTCAAGGTAAAATTTATTTATTTATTTATTTATTTTTCAACCCTCAGGTCCGGAAATACATCAGGCAAATTGCTAAGCCTGGGATGTTAATGATTGACCTATGTGATACTTTGGAGAATATGGTTCGCAAATTGATATCAGAGAATGGTCTTCAAGCTGGCATTGCATTCCCTACAGGGTGCTCATTGAACTGGTAATGTGACTTTCTTTTTCTTGTCTTTTCTGCTGTTAAATGTTAGAATGATTTTGATTTATAAAATAAAGTGAGATTGATGTTAGCTTAATTTGGAATATTGTCATTGTTAGGTATTTTAGAACATAATCTAGTGATTGAACCTTTTTAATGTTTGCATTCCCTTTCTTGTGCTTTCTTTTCTTCATTTGTCAGTTTTTCTCTATCTCGTTGCAGGGTTGCAGCCCATTGGACCCCCAATTCAGGAGATAAAACTGTGCTTCAGTATGATGATGTGATGAAATTGGACTTTGGAACCCATATTGATGGTAATATTACCTGTCCCTCATCTATGTTAGGCATTGAGGTATTTTTGGTGTGGGTTCTATGGGTTCTGGTATTAGTCTCCTTATCTCCTTATGTATCGAAATGTTTGTCATTTGGTTGGAAATAGGTGGACAGTAGTTCCTGTGGTATTATATCAGGGACTGACAGTGGTAAAAACAAAAAGACCACATTTTTCTCGAAGTATTTGGTACATGTATTAACAATTAATCTGGATGGATTAGCTCCCCCCTTCACTTCAGGACCCTACCTTGCTGCATCCTCCATCTGTCGGTGGTCACTGCCACGCATCTAATCTTAGTTCATTGTTTGAGAGGAGATTGGAGGGGTGGAAAAAACATCTTTCTGAATGAGGGTGAATTACCTTGATAAAAGATATTATTCATAATCCTTTACTTGCTTATGTCTATGTTCTAAAACCCAGCCTTCAGTTAGTAAAAGATTGGTGAGGCTAATGAGAGATCTCCTTTGAGATGGAACAAACTGACCAAAGAATACCATTTGGTTAATTGGGACAGGGTTACCACACCTATAAAATTTGAGGTTTGGTTATTTTGTAGATTGGATGTTTTTTTGACTAAGCACTAACAGGAAATGACTATATTTGTAGATTGGATGTTTTTTTGACTAAGCACTAACAGGAAATGACTATGAATTCATATGAGGAGTGTCATGTGGACGAAGGTGATCAATGTTAAGTAGAGTTGTTATAATCATATGGGTATTCTCGAAGTAGGTGACGACATCATATGGGACAGATTTATTAAAAGGGATTGTAAAGGTGAAAAATTAGTGTTTTCAAAATTCATTTGGTGTTCAGTT
Source organism: Nicotiana paniculata (assembly GCA_005239505.1). NCBI lineage: Eukaryota > Viridiplantae > Streptophyta > Magnoliopsida > Solanales > Solanaceae > Nicotiana > Nicotiana paniculata. Next base: position 8,902 of record ML303334.1, on the reverse strand, counting down.
GGGTAAACCTAGTAGGTTTCTACTTTTTGGTAACTTCTTGTACACGGTCATGTTTTTTGCCCAAACACTAATAAAATAAATTACTTAATAAAAAAAGTTGGAAAAACTTTCTATGGTTTATGCTTTACATTGACTGATGGTTTTCCAGACTTGCACTCCATCACTAATGACATCGATGCTACTGTAGTGGATGGAGGATACAAGGGTGTGTTGGAATGTATCTTTCTTGATATGTAAGATTTATTGATGTAAAACAGCTAAAGCTTGAAAGAGTACATCAAAAAAGGCTATGTGCATCACAGAGACTGTAATGAACAGCAAAAGTCCAGCATAGCGTCGGGCTCTACCAAATTTGCCACTGTCATGTTGCACCAAAAACTAAGTGAGAATATTCATTTATGTTTAACCTTAAGAATCAAGTCATTCTTGTCTTAAAAAGATCTAGCGTTTCTTTCTTTCCACATAATCCAGCAAATGGTGGCAGGAATAGTGTTCCAAATAGCAATAAGTGGTTTTGAAATTCCTTTCCTACGCCAAGCAATCAGGAGTTCCAAAAACGTTCTAGGCATGCACCATTTGATACCCAGCATGTTGAAAACCAGATTCCAGATAGTCGGGTTAAGGGTGTCTTGGAATGTATCTTTTGGAAGATCTTGCAGGATTAAGAACAGAGAAAGAGGGTCATACATTCTTTCAAGGTTATAATCCATACAATTGTTGGAGGCTGACAGATTAGTTTTGAAGGTATCATCACCAAAATTCTTCAGGGAGAAGTAATAATATGACCATATAATAATCCGATCCCTTTGGAAATCATAATGGAATTTGACAGTACCAAAGAAGGTCCTTTCTTTCGGGTATGCAGCATGGGGTGCTATCTTGACAGCAGATAACTGGAGATGAGAAGGTGTGGTCGACTAATCGTGAGCCACTGGTTCTTATTCGAAAGACATAGAAAGGAGGATTTTGTCACCTTTTACGACATTTTAGTTTTGTTGCGATTATGCCCGTTGATCTATGCTCTGTCAACATCCAACGAGTTGTCCTTGATACAGTGACAGAAATGATAACAAGCTAGTGGATACACAGATTGGTAGCAAGGATAATGATGTTATGGCAGCTGGCACAATTTTGTGTACAAACTTCCCTCCTTAGACCCCACATGTTGGGATCAAACTAGGTTTGTTGTTGTTGTTGTTTAAAATTGAGAGAAAAAACTTAAAAGGAAGAAAATTTCGAAGGGGTTAACTGTTAAGAGCTAGTTAATGTGGTTTGTGTTAAGATTTCACTTTTCTCTGTATCATATCTGTGCTGTGAAGGGGAAACACCAACTTTAGAGAAAAATTGCTAGTGTTTGGGAGAATGTGTTTGCGTTATCAACACAGAGTGAACAATTCACAATCCAGAGTCCAGACACTCTTATCATTGTACTGTCCTCCTTATCTATCCTTATTAATTTATCCCTCACAATCTGACGAAATTTTTATCCTATCTCTAATACATAGTATTGTATTTCACCATTCTCCTATCGCATGCGAAACCACCTCCCCTCATTGGAACAGTCTGTTATGAGCTTTATTTGCTCCACTCTCTTATCGTTGTTGATTTTAGGAATAAGGTGAACTTTTAACCTATTGTTTCTTGCAGGGCGAATTGTGGACTGTGCATTTACTGTGGCTTTCAATCCTATGTTTGATCCACTGCTTGAAGCGTCACGGGAAGCCACAAATACTGGCATTAAGGTGGATATTGCTTAAATTGGCGATAAATTACGTAAAACTGGTAGTCATCATCCAAAAGGGCTACTAGTTTCTTGGAAGTATTGATAAGATTTAGGGCCATTCATGACATGATTTTTTATGTAGGAAGCAGGAATTGACGTACGCCTTTGTGATGTTGGTGCTGCAATCCAAGAGGTTATGGAATCCTATGAGGTAGAAATCAACGGAAAGGTGTTCCAAGGTACGATATCTGCGAAATATGATAACTAGTAAAAACATTTATTTCTATTTTGTTTTATTGAAATCCATGTCCATGACATTTGAGCGTCGAGAAAAAGACCTTGTATGTGTCAATAAGCAAAGTAATTTATTTAGCTGACAACTATATTTTATTGTATGATGTCCACATTATATTTGTTGGCCTCTTTAAGTTACTTCAGTATTATTCAGGCTTCTGGGCGTCTCAAGTTGCTTTTTTTTTTTTTTAAGATGCTTTGGGTTGGGTGAGGAACAGAGAGATTATTAATAAACATATTGAACATGATTCATACACATGAATATCTGTGCTGGACTTTGGACTGATTGGTTATTTGTTGGGTTTGATTAGTTTTATATACAACCTTAGATAGATGAAAGTATCAACTTGAGCTCTAATGGAAACCTCCAGGCAAATGCTGCACGCATCATGGCAACAACTTTTGAAGTAAATATGGCATTCAAAAATCTTGCTGGGTAATATTTACAGAAATTTTTTGCAACACCGCTGCATTGGATTCCAAAAGCTAAACTGCAGGAAAACTAATCTATTCTCCTTTTCCAACACCCAATTATGAGAATTTAACTTAACTTTTACCAACAATCTGATTATTTCTAAAACGACGTTATGACCAATCCTGTCATTGGCAGTTAAGAGCATCCGGAATCTGAACGGGCACAGTATTGGCCAGTATCAAATCCATGCAGGGAAATCTGTTCCGATCGTTAAAGGAGGAGAACAAACCAAAATGGAAGAGGGTGAATTTTATGCAATTGAGACCTTTGGATCAACAGGTAATTTCTGCTTTGTTTGTGGGAAAGAGTAACAGTAATATAACTGGCAAATCCTGAATACATAGGAGTCAACTAATTCGCATCTCATATCTCCATGTATCAGGGAAGGGTTATGTGAGGGAAGATCTAGAATGCAGCCATTATATGAAAAATTTTGATATTGGACACATTCCACTGCGGCTGCCCAGAGCTAAGCAACTGCTGGCAACAATAAATAAGAACTTCTCCACATTGGCATTCTGCAGACGTTATCTAGACCGCCTCGGTGAGACAAAATATCTGATGGCATTGAAGAATTTATGTGACGCTGGAATTGTTCAGGTAAGTGACCTCAAGCTACATTCATGAGTTAGCCTCAATTGTGGATTCAGGCTTGGCTGCATTCATTTATAAAAAGAGTAGTTCTAGTGTAAATATTTCAACTGTTTGACATTGTTGTGGAATCATAATAAACTTTTAACCAAGATTGGTATAATCTTGAAATCATACAATAGCAAGTCAGTTGCTTCTACAATCATTGCCAAGGAACTCTTGGCCAGAGAACTTAAGGATAAATTTCTAAAACAAGCAAGGGGTATTGGGTGCAAAATTCAAGTACTGAATTAATGTTTATAAAGAGAAAATAAATGGAATATAGTTAGTTCAGGGATATTATTTCTAAACAAGACTACTGAAATTTCTAGTAACTTTCGATAGTTTTGTGGAACTTGGTTTTTTCTCCCGCTAATTCAATGAAATTTTGAAGTTCACTAATAAATAAGTTGAATCCTGATTTCTTTGGTTAGCTCTCTCCTGATTTATCTAGCACAACTCTTCTGTTGCTATGAATTCATTGGTAAAGATAAAAAGTTCTTTGAAACTTTTGAGGAAGCTAAGGGTAAATCCAAAAGGAGAGGTCCATGTAAAACATCCATGTCACATCAATTTATTAAATCCAGCAGAAACTCTGAAAGACAAAAAGAAAGACTAAATCTCTGCTCGTCTTGCTGAATAAATATTATTGCAACTGAATGAACTATGCCAGGTTTGCTGGTAACAAAGATCAATTTGGCTTATCCAATTAGATAAAGAAGTTCTTTCCTAAATATAGTGGAGTGTCTGTGGTTGATTCCCAATATTTTGAAATACTGTAACTATTTTACATAAGAAACAGCTCAGTGTGGTAGGGCTACTGCGGACAAAGCAATTCCATGTAGTGTGTGTAGCAACTGTGCAAGTGAGGCATTTCAGTTTTAAATTCTATTAGTAGTTAGGCCGAAGGAGGTGTGCTTTTGTTAAGATGAAATCAATAACGATGATGAAGGAAGATGTTAACAGGAAATTTTTGGACAAGTGAGAACAGGTATAAAGGAAAAGAAGATAGGATCAATAATAGAGAGATCATGGGCTGTAGAAGAGAATGGTTTTGGAGCTCAAATAAAAAAAGAAAGAGATAAAGACTGGTGTTGGAGCTCAAAAAGCTCCATCCAAACTAATGCAAAAAACCAAAATAAGAACATAAAGAACTCCTGAAATTCAAAAGGATCAACAGGAATTTGTTGAATGAATGCAGATAATTCATATATCTGAGACCAATCAATTCGAAGGTGAGGCATAGTTCATTGATGCTTGATTGATATTGTGTATAAAAATCTTATAATTATGTCATAATTAATAATCTCAAGAATTAGTGAACTTCCGTAATTTCCTGTAAACTCGAAAAGTAGTAGTCCCTCCGTTTCATTTTGTGTCTTAACTTGACTTGGCACGAAGTTTAAGAACGTAACGAAGATTTTTGAATCTTGTGGTCATAAACTACTGGTGTGTATATCAATGTCAAAATATCCTTTGAATCTTGCGGTCTTAAAAATGGCATGTCATTAAAGGTGAAATAGAAATGTTAGAACTAAAAACTACTAATGGTGTATATATCAAATCCAAAATACTTTTTGAATCTTGTGGTCTTAAAAATGGCATGTCATTAAGGGTGGAGATGTTAGAACTAAAAACTTACTATTAAAGGTGGCATTTTTTTTGGAACAGATAAAAGGAAAATGAGGCATAAATTGAAGCGGTGGAGGATATGACAGAGTCTTGTCTATGTCGTTAATAGTCAAACTCAAAGAGAGTTTTTCTCTTATATTTTCACATAGACCTGTACAGTTTTGGTAGACTTGCTGTTATCAAAAGAATTTTGTAGACTTAAGCTTTTGTCTGAACCTGCTTGTCCTGTCAAAGTTCTTTCTTTGATAAATTGCTATTCTCTCTTTCAAGTGATTGTTCTAGCGTCACTAATCTTATTACCATCTTGACGGCTTAGCACATCTGTTCAGTTATCATTTCATAGACATAGTCCTCCCAGTCACTGTTTTGGCCATTCTTCCAGCGTCCTGTCAAGCAAAACAATCCCCGGAACTCGTATATATATATATATATATATATATATATATATATATATATATATAACCTCTTGTAAATTTATAGGAAAATTAATTAAGAATATGGTCAAGAATATCCTCATAATGTAGAAGGATAGATTTGGGAAATTGACTAGCCTTTGTTTCTGTCCCATGTTTTTGGGACTCGGTCATCAGGTAAGATTCATGTGCATTAGCTTAAGTGACGCTTCTGTGGTGGCAAGAGAAGTATAATTTGCTCTCCTAGCCTAGTCTCTTTTTTGTTTCTTGTGATCGCGTTGGTAGGTCGATTTTATTTACATCCTGAGGCATTATGTGCCTTTTATGCCGTGGTGATCAAGATTGTAATGAATATAATATTTGTAAGGAGAGCACTTTTATGACTCGTGGAGTTTAGATGTAGCATATGAATCTTAGATTTGAGTTTATACTCGTGCATTTTTGAACTAATTAGACAAGATTAAAAATATCCACATTCACAAGAAGGTTGCTTAAGATGGTTTAATCATGTCCTCGGTCGACCTCCAGATGCACCCAGTCCGTAGGTGTGAAACAATGATGAATGAAGGTGTTAAAAGGGAGACGGGGTAGACCTAAAATTACGTGGAAGGAAATTTTCTCGGTAGACCTACCATTTCTTGGATCCATACAAACTTAGTGAAAGATAGAATTCAATGGAAGGAAAAAATCTATATAGGATATAGAAATTAGTTAGATCTATAGTTTAGTCGTATTAGTATATTTACATTTCTATGCTTTCTAAGAGTCACTTAGACCTATAATATGTGTTTATGCCGGTAAAAAATAGAGGACTCGTGGTTTTTACTTATTATTATTTGATATAATGTTGGCTTGAAATGAGTTAGAATGGAGAAACATGGCTAGTGAGGAGTCATATAGTCGACTCCAACTTGTATGAAACTGAGGCTTAGTTGTTATTATTGTATTATATAGTCGACTCCAACTTGTATGAAACTGAGGCTTAGTTGTTACTATTGTATTTGTGAACTAATAAACCCTTTGCTTATGATATTTATAGAGTGGGTCATTCATACATTTGAAGTCTTGTTAATAGTAGACAACATAAATAACTGGAAGTTGGAGCCCAAGGAGCCCGGGGAATGTTGATGCCAAATTTGTTTTAGTTGAGCTCAAAGTTATTTGCCACGCATCAGTTAATTTACTAGCAATTTATTTTGCATCTTGTGCACAATATGTGTCTCCAAAATTGAAGTTTGCTTTTCTTTTGGCAGCCATATCCCCCACTTTGTGATATTAAAGGGAGCTACGTTTCTCAGTTTGAGCACACCATTTTACTTCGTCCGACTTGCAAAGAGGTGGTATCGAGAGGCGATGACTATTAATACTAATAGAAAACTCTGTATGGTGAAATTCGGTGATCAAAGGACTATTTTGTTTCTGTATGCTTCTGTGAGATTATCTTTGCTTGACCTTTTTTAAAAGAAAAGGAACAGGAAAGAATATTCTGCTTATGGTTATGAGAAGATAGTTTTGGTGAATGGTGACTGGTTAGATTTCTGCTTATAGGAGTATCTCCCTATTGTTTGCATTTTCGAGAACAAAACTAATACAAGCTGCAATGTCAGATGAAAGTTTCTTTTACGGGAGAGTTATCAGATAAATGAATTAGAAAAAGAGGCAAATGAATCATCATAGTTATATGAAAATAGAATCTCTTTTCCTAAGATGCATAATTTTTAACGAGAAATAGGAATATAGTCCTATTTTTCTTTATATAATTCTTTTTAAATTACATAGCGGAACCGGGGAAAAAGGTGCATGTTGTCTGGCTAAGCTTATAAGCTGGTCAAGCTATCTTATAAATACTTTTTGGTTTATCTATGCGTTTGATAAAGTTAAAAGTACTTACAAATGAAAAGAGAACTAGACTTTTCTCTTCATCATTGAAATCAGCCATTCAATCGCAGTGCGGTGCTCTCAAAAAGCTCAATCCTCTAAGACAGAAACGAATAGATCAGGAATTCGACTTGGGATCCGCCCGTTCCGATCCTTGCCTACTAAACAGTTGCACCCTCGGATATGTATGTTGAGAGAACCCCATGATCCTTCCGTGTGGAAGGGAAGGAAGAAAGAAGGCAAACACGAATACTAAAAAGCGGTTCATGGGGACCCCCAAAAAAGGGGATAGAGAGCGCGGAACGGGCTTTCCAAGCATAAAACAATCCCTACCTATACATTTCATGGCAACAGACAGAAGGCAATTTTGTCGTTGTTATTAACCCCAGGCACATTTCCGTTCCCAATAATCTCCATGAAAAGACTACCATGATTTCCGAACGAACCGAGGGAGAGTCGAGGCATGAAAAAACTTATCTATGATCTGCTTATTTCCAAGTACGTATCATCCGCTGCCTTATCCGCCGTCTCTGCGGCCGCCAAAAGCCTACCCTCTCTCGGATATTGAGTGGGTTGACCTGGGAAGAGATCCGGACGAACCTTCCAACAAGCAGAATAGAAGTTGACCATAAGGCCATCTGGGGCAAGGGAAAGAAAGGCGGCGGACAACCGACTTAACTGGAGAGCCTAAACGACATTGAGGATGAGTCCACCGGTCGACAAACGGCTTCTATCTACAGGTGCTTTCATTATGGATTGGTCGACTTGTCACGATTGATTGCTCACACACAATTAGGTTAGGCAGGCTTGGAGAGGTGATCTGAATCGCTATCGATACGATGCGGGGCTGATTTGTTGACCGTAACGAACTTGACTCTGCCCCTGAAAAAAAAAGGCGGGAAGACCTTTGAGCTGGGCTGGGGAGGGATTGGGGTCGCTTTTCTTTAGGACTTTAGTCCGTAACAAGGCTCGAAGACCTCCGGCTGGATTTGAAATGGATCAGGTAGGGCATCCGTTTACGACGTGGGTGGGATTAGCAGTTTTCTCTATTTTCTTCAATGGTAGGAAATACGCATCAGCGGGGGTATATGGGAGGAAACCAGTCTGCAGTAATTCAAATTGCTCCTTCGGATCACTAAGTAAAATCTTGACTCACACATACCGCGGTGTATTGTTGTCAACTCACATAGTCGCACCTACCAGCAACAAGACGACTACTCCCTGCACGCCACTAAACGGCGCTATTTAACGCTTGGGTTCGCCCAATACAAGAACTACAGCCCAACCTAGCTTAAGGCTAAAGCCGTGGACTACACCCCCATGAGAGCCCTCTATTTGACTAACATACTCCCTTTTGATCTCCCCCATACCTTCATATCAAAGCTGGGAATGATTGACTTTCGGATTAAAATAATAGCGCATAATGGCAGTACTCCTTCCCATTTCTTCTTTTATGATCTTATCTACTTGAAATGCTTACCTGTAAGTGCGGAGAAGGTACCCAGGGGACCAAACGAAAGGGCACTGAAAGGTCTTCAATTAAAGCTTCGCCAGTACTTGAAAGACTCGAAAGACCTACTTGATGAGTTTCCTTATGAGTGAGTTCGTAGGTGCCTTTAACTCGAGTGTAGCGAAGGGATTCTCCTAAGAGAAGCTTTAGCCCTTGAACCTGAAACGACTTTTATGAGCTGTCTCAGTAGTGACCGACTTTATTTTATTAGCTGTATGATTAGTGGCTTAGCTGTTAGCCTGTTAGCTGTCTAAAAGCTTTGGTAAATAAAATCTCTTTTGAAGATAAACCACTAATCCGCCTTAGGTACTCTTTTAAGTCCGTGTAAGGCGGAGGGAATGAAGGGA